>JASDQU010107430.1:96859-111193 GCA_032191745.1 Picea mariana | reverse complement strand
GCAATGCTTATTTTTTTCTTTACACTTGGCAAAACAGATAGATAATTTTGATCTTCTAGATTAGGGTTGATTACATCTTTATAATACCTTAATTTTCTTTTTTCCTCTAACTCTTTATCACACCACATTTTTTCCTTAAATTTTGATTTGACTTTTTTTTTAATAGTATCTTTATTATGCAAAATGGTTTCTTCCATTATTCCCCAATAGTTTAGCCAAGATTGGGCATCTTTATGCCATCCTCGTTTGAGTCGATGGTGGTTATGACTTGATTTGGAAGCAATTTTAGGTAACCTCTCATCTTCCATGTTGTTTAACTTGTTCTTATACATTAGGTATCTAGTCATAGCCATGCTCTCAATAGGGGAGAGGCTAGTTTCTACGTGGAGGATGGGATAGGGCGTATTTCCATTAATTTTGAGATTATAGGTTATAAAATTCTTTTGTATTTGCTCTATCTTTCTCCAAGATTCACGAGAGATACTATAGCCCCAAACTTCACATCCATAAAGAATAACAGGTGTAACAAGAGTCTCAAAGAGGAGTTTCTTCTTATCCCAACTCTGAAGTTCATCTGATTTACAATTGTTTTCAAGCCCATAATAAGCTTTCCATCCCCCAATAATCATTTTCTCAATGCTATAATTCCAATTAAGCTTGTGGTGAATATCAATTCCAAGATATTTGTATGAATTCACTTCCTCCAAGTTGTTGTTGTCATATACAAAGGTATCATAAGGGATCTTATTGGATTTAATAATCATGACCTTAGTCTTATCGGTATTAACAGTCATACCCATATTGGAGAAAAAATCCTTGAGGATTCTTAGTTGGTTTTCAATATCATGGGGACTCCTTGCCATAAGAACGATATCATAGGCATAAAGAAGAAGATTGATGACTATACCAGTGAGTGTAGGGCCGACACAAACTGCTTTTTCCAAACATTCTTCTAATTTACCAATGTATATGCCAAAAAGGGTAGGGGACAAGGGACAACCTTGTTTGACTCTGATATTGCAGTTAATCTTTTTTGACCAGCCCTCAGTGTTTTTAAACTTAGCAATAACATTCTCATACATCATTATTTCAGCAGCCCTCAACTCGAGAGGCACTTTTATCTCTTCCAACCTATTCCAAAGGTTTTTCCTTGGAACCATGTCAAAAGCTTTCCTAAAGTCAACAAAACAACAAAAAATATTGGTTTTAGTATTGCAGAACTCCCCTGCAATGATCCTAAAGGTAACAAGATGGTCCACAATTGAATGATATCTCCTAAACCCGGCCTGACCTTTAGCTCTTTTACCATGACTTTCTAGCCAAATGCTAATCTTCTTTTCCAAAATGATTCCATCAAGCTTGGCTAAAATCAGGCCAATCATAATGGTCCTATAATTAGAGGGAATGTTTTTATCCCCATTTTTAAAAATAGGAACAATGAGGCTTTGTGTCCAGGGTTTAGGGAAGCCTTGCTTGACTGCTAAATTTAAGAGCTTGTGTATGTGAGGGATACGGATTGACCCTCCGATTTTAAAAATTTTAGCTTGGTAGCCTTCAATGCCCTTAGCTTTCCCATTTGTGAGTCGCTTAACCCCGAACTCTATGTCATCTAAAGATGAAACTTCTTCCTTTGTAGGGACAATAGGAATGGTGTCCATGGCATTAGGGAACTCATAAATACTTTTAAGGTAGGAATTCCATTCCGTTAAGGGAATCCTATTATTTCTTTAGTATTGCATTTTAGAATTTGGCTCCAAAACTTCTTAGGATCCAACTTGTATAGTTGTGAAAGTTGCTCTTGCCTTTTATTGATATAGTTTATTTTTTTTCTTTTAATTAGGGCTTTGTACGTATTGATCTTATCAAGTTTTAAGGGCTCATTAGAAGCATCCCTAATGGTTTTCCTAGAAATTTTACATTCTTTATCATACCAAGGGTTGGTTGTTCTATTATTCCTTTTATGGGACACCTTGAAAGAGAACTTGTTAATGAAATTGAAAAGAGTAGTTGTAAAATTATGATAGAGTTCTTCAATGTTGTCCTTATAAGTTAGGAGTTTTAATTTACTATTTAAATCCTTTAAGAAAATGTCAACTTTACTTTTGTCAAAGTGCAAATTCCTTTGATTATCATAATTCTCTTAAATGGTACTCCTATGCATGGAAAATTTTAGAGTTAGGGTTAAAGGTTTATGATGAGAGTCAAGCTCATGGTCATTTAAAAGGTCAAAAGTTGTTATTTGGTTAGAAACAGGGATATCGGATATCACATAATCTACAACACTACTACCTAGCCCATGAATACAGGTCATTTGGTTGGAGTTTGGCCACTTCATTACTCCATTGCAAATTATTAGGTCTTGAGAGTTGCAGAGCTTGACCAACTTAGTACCAAACAAATTCTCAGTTAGGTCTTGAGAGCTTCTTTTGTAGCTATCATATAAAACAAGGTCCTCATCTAGCCATAAAGGATTATGGTTGGAGTCATCACTTAAAAGAGTAGCTTGTTTAGTTGCAGTCCTAGCATTAAAGTTTCCTAGCAGGAGGATATTACCTTCATTTTTCAAATTATAAATATCTTGTTCTAAATTATTATAGGGACAATTTTTATCTAGATTATTTTTCTTATAAAAAGTAGAATTAATAGGTGCAAAATAACAAATTGCTATATACATCTTCTTAGCATTGGTGTTTGAAATTTCTATCCAAATGTATTGGTTAAGAGGGTCAATCTTATGAGGTTGAATGTGAGGAGAAATGCTTTTTCTAATATAACAAGATATGCCTCCTATCCCTCTACGGTGGGATTTTTTGTTCCATGCAGGCCACAAGACAAATCCTTCTATGTTAGGGACCTTAGATTCCTCATGCTCCCAAGTTTCAGCTAGACAGATAATATCAATACCACTCGGGATCCAACTTATCATAGGACCTTTGCGCCATGGAAAGCCACGAAAATTCCAAAAAAGGATCCCAAGTGTCCCGAATTTCTATTTATTATTATCCTTCTGGTCTCTATCCCTAACAATAGCTTTTCGATTCCTAATTATTGCCCATTTTCCTTCTTTCCCGACTTCTTTTGACTTTTGAACTTCCTTCCTTAGTTCATCTTGGTCTTCGGGAATGAGGTCTTCATTTATAAATATTCTCGACCCTTTTAAGCTCGGAGATTTACTAAGTATGCTATATTTATGGTCAGTACAACTTACTTTGACACGGATCAACCTATCTTTGTGATCAATTATTTTTCCTAGCCTCTTTGCTTCTATGAGGTAAGTTGTATCAATTTGTTAGTTTTTAATTCTTCTTTTACTATTGCTAGTGTATCCTCCTCTTGTTGTTCTTTTATACAAAAAATTATGAGGTTCAAGGCTCTTTTGTTAAGCTCATGGTCCAATTCGATTAGCTTATTCATTTCCTCTTTTATGGCTTTGATATCTAATTTGTTTTCCATATTACTGAGGATCAAATTTTGGTTAGTTTTTCTTCTAGCTCTTTAATCCTATCTCTCAAGTTGTGATTTCCTTTAACCCCTCCTTCTTGGGTTGATTGTTTGTGTTTTTCCATTTCTTGAATTCTATCCTTCATTGTTTGCAATTCACTCTTGAACCCTAAGAATCTATCCTCTATTTGAGTTTGAATGGTATCTTTGATTTTTTTATCAATCATTGCCTCTAACTCTATTTTAAGTTTCATGTCTCTTTCTTCACTCATTTTTTCTAATGTTTCTAACTCTATTTGGATTTTGGCATCTCTCTCTTCTCTTCTTTTTTTCTACTAACTCCATATAATCGTAAAGGATCTCTAGGCTGATTTTGGGGGGCCTCCCCTTGTTAGGGTGAGTTTCTGGAATAGGTGATAGATTGCTTACACATTAAGAATGTGATTTCCATTTCTAATAAATACACATTGTCATTTAAAAAATGTTATAAAATTAAATAAATATAATATGTATATATAATATACATATCTTCTAGTAAATCAAGTTTGCCTATTTGGCCTTATACTCTTCTAAATGATCTGTTTTATATATTATATTATATATATTAAGAATGTAATATCCATTTCTAATAAATACACATTTTAATTTAAAAACGTTATAAAAGTAAATATAATATATATATATAATAAATATATTTTCTACTATATATGGTTTATATAAATTTCTTTCTGAGAAAATTAGTGATTATTTATTTTAAAAAACATTTCTATAAATATGAAATATAGTTAAATTATTAAATTATTTAATTCATTAACATATAGTTAAATTATTTAATTATTTAATTCATTAAAAATGTTTTAGTTACTTATCTAATTAACGAGAAAAATCTAGTAAATAATATCCTCTCACCACTTTACACTTAACATACATGAATTAAAGCTTCATGCTAACAAACCTCCTCGAGTTAACGCTTTAATGCTCCAGAAGAAACACTTTAGTTACCACAAGAACTAAGTGACTGAACCTTAATAGTCAACACATTTTAATTTAATGATGCTATTAATAAACGTGAAAACTAAAAGGATTCTTCTGTCGTCTATGATAGAAACGAAAACGGATCTTTCGTGAGCGGATTCAAACCCATCTATATATAAAAGATTAAATAGATAATGAAGTTAGGTATTGACTTATATATTCACGATTATATTAAAAATTACATGGAAAAGGAGAAAAAAAAAATCTATGCTTCGTTTCACGTAGACGATCTTAAAAGATTCGACACTTTGTTGTTTGTGATATTTATGTGAATTTAATGATGTGACAATCTAGAAAATTTGTTGAGGAAAACCTTAGTTATGTTATCAAATCTTGTACCCGCGTGTTATGAGAAGCATCTTATAAATGGACAAAAGAGAGGAAAGAAAAAACGATTTTGATAAGATTTAGTTCTTTCCGATACACGTGAAAAAACATGACGACCACACGGACATACAGACATAAACTTATTGTTATTCAACATAAATAGTAATTTAAAAGCTTTAAACCAATTAAATCAGCACAGGAAAGCATCGAACGTTACACGAATGCGATTCTTCCCATGTGCAAATGAATATGGCGGCCATGGCGGCCATGAATTTGAAAAACGAATAATTGATTAAAATACTAATGAAAAATTAAGACACTTACTACCTCTATGAATCAGGAATGGGAAATTTAAAAATATCTGATACATGTGTGAATTCAGTGCATCCGACGATAATTGTCTGTAATGCAACATGTTCAGATGGACTCTATTGATATATTTATAAATAAAAAGTTGTTTTTTTACATCATGGAAGGAATATGTAGCAGTTACATTAACCTAATTTTTTTTTCGGTTCAATCTTCTTATTTTAACAATTTTGATTGTCTAATTATTACTTCGTCAAGCAGAATATCTAAGCCAGGCAATTGAAAAAAAAAAATAACTGTCTCCAGGCTTATTTTGGCTGCTACTGTACCATATGCTAAGTAATATAGAGGCAGTGTCTTTTATCTCCCTCAGTTTCAAACTTGGATTACTACAGCAATATAGCAAGTAGGTGCCATTAACCATTGAAAATTACCGTTCTCGGAAAACCCATTTCATCTTTTACATCCTGCCTAACCCTCGGCTACCTTAATGAGCTATATTAGAAGAAACCTCCACAATACTCAGCCTCTTTCTCTGCAATCTCCCCCCGTTGGCCTGCCCATATCGAATTTGTTCGACGGCCTGCAGGCCTAGCAAGGTCTTCGTTTGAGGCTGGGGCAGCAAAGCAGGATGAACAAGATGAAGAGCATTCTGAAGAGATGGAAAACCTTCCCGAGGGTGGCACGTTCATACAGCAATCTCAGTTCCCATCCTGGTCCATTCTATAATGATGTTCATGACTGGGACGAAGTTACTGCACCCGATCTTTCACAACACAGGCCATCGAGCCTCGTCCATGCAGACCACGATCACATAATAGACAAAGCGCCCGAGGGATGCAAGGCAGTATATGTTGGGCAGAGTAGGAGACGGTATTTCATAAGTGCAGAGTATCTCAACCATCCATTGTTAACGGTACTCATCGTCGACAAATTTAGAGACGGCTTCTCATTTGCCTGCGAGGTGGTGTTGTTCGAACATTTGGTGTGGATATTGGAGAACTGCGATCCAGAGTCTACTCAGAGTGATTCCACCTTGGAGGAGTTGGTTGAATTCTATTCTTGTAACTAGTGCAGGCGAAAAGCCCCGTGGTTTATCTCTTTTGTTGTCCGTTGCCATATATAAGAGACATTTTGGATCGTCTCCCTCTTGCTTATAGGCCGTGACAGCCAAGATTTTTCCTCAGCTTGTAAAAGCAGAGCGCTCGCTTAGAAGTGTGTTATTTGCCGGATCTAACCGTCGAATCTATAGCAAGGAAACGGCCTGTCGTTTATATCAAGGCGAAGATTTTGTATATGTTACATAAAATGATCATTAACATGATAAATATTCGTGGATCTGCCACATCTGATTGTGCAGATCATGATGTATGCAGAGCAGTATTAGCTTCAGGAGAACACTTTTGCATTGCTTCACATCTGTCTTTATTTGCTTGTGTCCTGCATACCTGTTACACAGAAACTTAATAAAGCTTAAAATGTTTGATTTTGATACCCGTCAAAATGTTTGATTGTGATTTTTAGGTTGAAATATATTTATGGGAAATGTTCATAATTATATTTTAATTTTAAAACTTAATTTTATGGTTAATAATTGAAGATGTTATATATTTTTAGATTTTCTCCTAAATCAATGAATAAGATTTACTGTTTATAACTTTTTTGGATTTATGAATATATTGTTTAATCTGTTTATTTTTTTACATTTATCTAACCACCAAATTTAAATGATTAATAAAAATTAATATCTACTACCCAAATTTTTATTACCACATTTGAATAATTAACCACTGATTAAAGTGTAAACCATGTAATCCCAAGTTTAGAGTGTCAACAGTTTCATTATTCTTTATGAAATGTTGAAGTGTGAACCCCAGTTCAATTTAAAATTATTTAATATAAAGGGCATAGAAAAGGCATAAATAAAATTATGGCCTTTCATATTATGACCATCTCAAAGGCCCACAAAATTCTCAGATGATAATTCCTGGGACGCCCAGGAAAAAACTCCATCTGTCCAAGGATCAATCGAGCCCTATTAGAATAGACCTTCAATCGGCACAGTACTAATCAATTATTTCAGTTCACAAGGAGAAAACATTTAGACGCGTGGCACGTCTATTGGAATAAAAAAAACTTAGGTGATTGTAGGCTATTTTACTCTGGTTTCCTCACCTTGAACGAACATTCTCTAATTTTTACAAGCATTATTTGTGGTTACCTGCATGCGTCAAGTGTTCAATTGATAGATATTTGATGGCTTATAATAGCAGGCATTACAGTGTTTTCCTTGTGGGTCTTAATCATTACATTATTTGAAATTCCCTGCATGCGTCAAGTGTTGAATTGATAGAACTTTGGTGTCTTATAATCGCATTACAGTGTTTTCCTTGTGGGCTGTAAAGCTCTAATCATTACAGTGTTATTCTAATATGTTATGGGATGTTATCGAGGCTAGATAGATAGCAAATTACTTCTTACTGACCCAGTAATTAGGGTTAAAGTGCAGATGAGAAGTGGAGTTTTTTTTCTTCTTCCATTACACAGTTCTTGGGAATTATTATTTTCTTGAAAGCACTATTTGTAGGTCGAATTATAGATGTGTCCAAATAATTTAGGCAATTGTGTAGAATCCAATTTATTTGCTACCGTTTCTCAGGACGCATGTTAATTTAGGCAATTGTTTAGAATCCAATTTGTTTGCTACCGTTTTTCAGGACTCATGTTTGTTCCAGATCAATGTGTCCTCCCGTGAGCTAGTTTTGTTAATATTTGATTGGCCTACCCGCTATTTTACTTTGGCCTTTCGCCTTGAAGGAACTTTCAATAATTCCCACATGCATTATTTGTACTTACCTGCATGCTGTCGAGTGTTGAATTCCCGAATGTTTGCTGGTTTATAATGGCGGGCATTACAATGTTTTTCTTCCCAACCCTAATCATTGCGTTTTTATTGGGTAGTCTTTTAATGTGTTTTGGAAATTTTTATTGGGTAGTCTTTTAATGTGTCTTGGAAATTTTTGAAGCTCTACTCACATCCTTATCCAAAACGAAATAATTATGCCCTTGCCAAGAAGTCGATATTGAAATCATTTTAACAGTTATGAGAGAAGAGTGTTGATCTATTAATTATATCAAGTAGTAATATTTGTTAGAATTGTCAACGCTGAAAACACAATTTACTTGGTTCACTCAAAAGTTGGGTTACTACATCAAATTTGCAAGTCTCTCATACACTTTGTCTCTATGGGCTTACATGTATTTATATACATTTACAAGAAACTGAATAATAAATGCAATCCCTATCCATATTCTAACTTGGTCTATTTAGTTGTAACCAACGCAGAATAATATGATCCAGATCCATCCTTAGAGGAGTTTGTTGTCACCAAATCCCAACAATATCCACCTTGACAACAATTAACCTGATACCTTGCTCCTTCCTTTTGTTAATCACCTCTTCTACAAGCCAAGAGAAGCCAAGCACCACTGCAACTTCTCTATTAAAATTGGTTTCATGATATCATTTGTGTGCCTTGCACGAATTTGGATTTTCTAAGGGGTCACTACACCTCCAACGTGTCTTCCACAACGGTGTTGTGAAATATATTTAGTGATAGATCTTCTTCTATCCAAGACACCTATATTACAATACACATTACAGTTATCACAAGCCATCTCAGTGTAACCATTATAGGTGACATTTGTGCTTCTAAAACGCTGAAGCACACCATCTCAGTGTAACCATTATAGGTGACATTTGTGCTTGTCAAACGCTGAAGTATTCATTTCACTGCAGCACCTGAATCTGTCACGTATCTGACAACATCATTAACATGTGAAACATCTAGTCTTGACAATTTCATCACATACAACAAACCTCCTATTGAACTTACATGAGACATAACCTTTCCTTCTTTATAGAGAGGCCCTATGCTTGAAGAAAACTTATAATGAAAAGAAACAGGGATAAAGACTGGTTTACCATCTCTGTGTACTTATATGCCAATAATTTTTTTTGTTTCTTCTTGATCCATATTTAAATTGTCCTATCCACCTAAGTCATTTTCTTACTGATTTTATCCATGCTTCAGATTTCATCGAGCATATCATCAACAAAAAACATCAAGACTGTGAATGTACTATAAATCGTATAGTCATTCCTACTCTTTGAATAATTCTGACTCACTATGAAGGATTCAAACATCTTGCATATTTTCCTGGGTACCAATAGGCCATGGAATGAATTATCTAGCATGCAAACAAATTTACTGTTGTGATCTTGAATCAATCCTTTTGGTTGTTCCATACATACAATATCTTTGTCAATGATGACCTTGTCAAAGTAGGATCCCACACACAACATCCCTTTATACCATCATCATAACTTGCAGAGATATAAAATAAGCAGGAATTCAAGAACAAAGTTTTTAAGTCTGGAAATGATTTATAGTTTACAAGTCCCTGGAGTTATTTCTTTCTCTTATGAGGTTGATGCTTCTACCATAAACAAGAAGATACATCTATTACTTTAGATGCTACTTCAGCACTGCCTTCCAGCTTATAAAGGATATCAACTTTTGTTGCCTTCATCACTACTAAATTTCCTTTCAACAATGTGAGAGCTGCACCTTGACCTATATACTTATATCGAGAAGAATCCAATACTCCTAATGAAATCAAATTTGATTTAAGCTCAGGTACATATCTAATATCTGTTAATTCCCTAACAATACCATCGAACATATTGATTCTAATACTACCAATTCCAACAGTTTTACAACAAATACCATTTCCCATAAACACTACACCCTCATCAACAGATTGGTAAGAAAATAACCAATTTCTATTTGAGCACATGTGGTGGGAGGCACTTGAATCTAGCTGTCATTCTTCTTGATATTGTAAATGATTAGAAACGAATAAAGCTTGATCAATCATACCTAAATTTGTTACAACCAAATTTGATTCCTTCATAGAGTTTTCCTCTGATTGATTTCTATTCCCGCAATCTTTTTGTCCTGTTTTCCCATAGTGCCAGCATTTTGTTTTACCCTTTCTGTTTCTTGACTTAGAGCGAGAAGAACTTCTCTCATTGTGCTCTTTAGTTCGCCCTCTGACCAACATCGTTTTTGAAGTTGAGGTTTCTTTACTAAATTTTCTCCTCATCTCCTCAGCCAACAAAGCTCCCACAACAAAGTCATAATCTAAAATATCTATTGAGCTAAAACTAATACAGATGACTAGATTATCCCAAGACTCAGGCAACAAACACAATAGTGTAATAGACTTATCTTCATCTTCGAATTTAACTTCCATACTAGTCAATTGAACTATAAGGGTATTGAAAGTATTTAAATACTCAACCACTTTTGTACCTTATTTCATCCACAAACTGTACAACTCTCTCTTCAAGTAGATTTTGCTCATCAAGGATTTCGTCATATATGAACTTTCCAACTTTGTCCACAAACTGGATGTTGTCTTCTCCGAGACAATATTGAACAAAACATCTCGGCCAAACACACACGTATGGCTCTCAGTGCTCTTGCATCCATCTCATTCCAGTCATCATTTGTTATGGTAGCGGGTTGCTTTGCTTTTCCCAAAAGCGCCTTCACCATGCATTTTTGCATGAGCATATCGTCTATCTTGAACTTCCAAAGCTCAAAGTTGTTTTTACCGCTGAACTTTTCAACTTCAAACTTCGAACTCTTCAAACTTCGAACTCTGCATATTAGCCATTAGAACAAAATCTCCTAATTTCCACTTGCTTATAAAACCCAAAATCTCCTAATGTGTTCTAGCATTGTAATTGTATATTCAACTACCACAGCCATATAATTGTGGTTGATGAATGTTGATAGACATATTTAATTGACAAACATAATTGTGATTGATGAAAGTGTGTACACATTTTTAATTTACAAACTCTAATTCTAACATAAACTCTTGTTATAAATCCTAATTAAGGTTTGTAAATGAAATACCTTTATAGTAACCACAATTATGTGGTTGTGCTAGTTATATCCCTCTTTAATCCAGAACTGAACTGTTAAACATGTTAATTTGAAACTTTGAATTACCCGGACCTCCTAAACCAAATTATAAAGTAAACACAAAAAACTAATATTATTGTGGGTAGTAGAGATATAAAAAAAAATGTATAATACATTTCTCTTATATCTCCTCCATCACTAATATATTTCTCTTATATCACCTCACCCTACCCTCATATTATTGTGCAAAGAATATGCTCAAATTGAGTCGCGCTGGTTTGGTCTGTACGAGTCAAATTAGTGAGAGCCAACAACACGAAAATCTTATATTCTTCAATAAAGGATATGGTAACTCAAATCTTATATTCTTCAATAAAGGATATGGTAAATTTGAGTCTCGCCCATCAGCTACGTAGGTCTCAAACTAGAGAGAGTGATAAACACGTAATAAAGTGTCTAGTAAATGTAAAATTGAATTTCGCCCAGTTGGGTTGTAGGATATACAAAAATAATATTATTTATTAGCACAACCACACAATTGATGAAGTCACATAGGTTTATTTTATTTACAAATAATAATTAGGGTTTATGTTAGAATTAGAGTTTACAAATTAAATATGTCTATCGATATTCATCAATAATTAGATATACAATTACAATGAGTGGATATAATAATTAGATATATAATTACAATGTTAAAACAAATTAAATTGTATTATCCAAAATTAATAAAACTTAATTATGCAAAGATTTTTCTTTACTTTTTAACTTTTATATTTTATATAGATAAATGTGAGATATGATCACTTGGAGAAAGTGATCGTCGTGGTTTATTAACTAGGTCCTGATGGATCCTAACTCCTATATTACTACTTGATATAATTAATAGATCAATACTCTTCTCTCAAAGTGTTAGAATGGGCTTAACATCTACTTCTTGACAAAGGCATAATTATTTAATTTTGGATAGCCATTCCGAGAACATATTAGAAGATTACCCATAATTTTTTATTTTTTATGAACAATGAGTTGACAAAGGCATAGTTATTTAATTTTGGATAGCCATTCCGAGAACATATTAGAAGATTACCCATAATTTTTTATTTTTTATGAACAATGAGTGCTCGAAAGGGAGGAGATTTATGACACTGATAACTAGAAAAATTCCTAGAACATATTAGAAGTCTACCCATAACATATTAGAATAACAAAATAATGATTAGGGAAGGGAAGAAAAACATTGTAATGTCTGCCATTATAAACGAGGAAAGATTAGGAATTCAACACATGCGCATAACAATAAATAATGCATGTAAATTTTTTTGAAAGTTCCTTCAAGGGAGAGATGAGTAAAATAGTTGGTAGGCCAATCAAATATGATTGAAACTAGCTCATTGGAGGACACATTTATCTAGAACAAACACGAGTCCTGAAAAACCGTAGCCAACAAATTAGTTCGGGGGAGTCTACACACTTAAGAATTGAGAGGGTGAAAAGCCGACTCACAAGACCGCACCTCGAGACCGAGAAAGAAAAACCAAGTTTTGTTCAATTAATCAATGAAAATTATAAGATATAAATACATGATGGCATACGGTTGGGAACAACTGCTCCTCAACTAATCACCGCAACTAATTCTCTATTATTTCTAAGTCTCTTCTTTAATGGATAAATGGATTGTCTTAAGTAACATACCTGCTCATCTGAGACTCAATAAGGCTTGACTCTAACAATTGCATTTTGACCTTTCTTGTTGTGAGATAGTGCTCTAGATCTAGAAGACTTCATGGATTTTTTTATTTTCCACTTTAATTTTCACTTTGTTCTCCTTCGTTTTGAAACTGGGTTGTAAGGATATTTCTTCAATATCTATAAATTCTTCAAAAATGTTATTGATAATTGGTCTCCATGCTTAGCCAGAATCATTTATGCCATGTTCAATGGAATGTTGCAATATTAACTCATAGTAAAATCAAATTTCTTTAGGACTCGAATGCATCATAATGCCAATAAATTCCTCATATGTATCCACTCTTGCTTCCCATTCTATGTGGTCTTCGTCATTTATTGATTCTTCATTTTTATCATCATGCTATTGCACTTTTTGTGCTCTTATTTTTGTTCAAGTGCTTCTACTTTTATTGTTGCTGCATTAAGGCCATTGTCATCAAGTGTTGACTCATATTATTTGTCTTTTGCTGCTTCTTTTTCTACAATCTCCCTAGTTATAATTAGGGTTACTTTTTCACTTAACAATTCATCTATGTGTTTCTTCTCTTGTAACATTTGGAACTAGCATTCTCTTGAAAAATTTTCATCATCATATTTAACTAAATTTACCAATATTTACACAGGAGTTGATCAAAAGTGACACATTCATCTCCATTATCAACAACGACTTATTGTCCACAGTAACAACTTATCACAAATCTATGACTGCACACTTCTCTGGCATAGTTTTGGCAATGTGATCAAATCAATCGTCAGTTGGATTATTGAACTCGTCAATTCATACGTTCCCCTTGGCGGCCGAGTTCCTTTAATAACGATTTTCCAACAATGTCTCTCCTTTGATATAGCATCAGTGAAAGCTTTTCAACGACCTGTTCACGTCCTCTTTGACAAAGCAAATCTGGTCGCCCAACATACCAGCGCTCTCTCACTTTGCAGCTTCCCATCTTGCTACAGTCTCAACAGCGATCCGAGTTCAAACTCGGCAAAACCCCGATCGATTTCGATGATATACAAGAGTTTTCCACCGATGACAAGTTTTTCAGAGAAGACTGTAAAACTCCGAAAAAACCCAGCGTACGTCCAAGCAGTAGTGAGAAACTTTGACTGTCTCGCTCTAGAGCTGTTACCGCTCCGTCATTGGAAACCCTGGTGCACACGGCCGCAGAGCGCCTCCAAATCTATTGTCCAGGCAGCGAATCGCCCTCCACGCTCAACGGGCAGCGCTAAATAGGAAGCTCCTTTACCTCCTCGGAGCAGCCAATAATTTCACGGTCGCACCAAATTGAGCAGCCTTCAATGGCTTCTTCCTTTACTCTTCCACGCGGGCTCCTCTGATTCTTCCTTTACTCCTCCACGTGGGCTCCTCTGATCATGCGATACGCGGGCTCTGAAAAACAAATCTGCAAAACAGAAACGAATTGCAGGACAGAGAAAGAATGAAGAACAAATCTGCAATAGCAGAAAACGGATTGCCAGGAACCGAATGCAA
>JASDQU010107430.1:69434-96759 GCA_032191745.1 Picea mariana | reverse complement strand
GAAAAGAAACAATTCTGGGGACATGTTCATAAACCACATACTGTACAGGAATTTAATCTTCTGATTTAAGTATAGTATACAGTTGGGAAGTTTTAATACCAAATAGACAAAGTTTCATTGAAAGTTACATATTTAACCAATATGTGGTTACGGTCTTCGATCGATGCCTACAGATAAACTTGTAAGGTCGATTCTACAGTCTTGCCCAAAGTTAATCTATTAGTCCAAATTTATACTGTTGTATTCTATCAGTCATTTATTCTTTTAAATCTAGTTATGTCCTATATACCGTGTACTATAAAATAGTTTTTTCTTTCCATTATACATTTGTCACGGATGAGATCCTTTGTCATTCTATCAGTCCATTCATCACAGAGTTGGCATTGTCCTTAAGAAAAATAACCCTACTAAGCAATTACAGTTCATCATTTTACTGTTCATGAAAAATTACATACAGATTTTACCCATAGAAATTACTTCGATACAGAATTAACATATACAAATCATCAATATAAATGATCATTAAAAACAGAGAAGGATTGGATCAACATATCTAAATTCAGTTCACGGAAGAACAAAAGGAACAACCACATTCCTCCCAACCATAGAATAGGCAGCCAAAATCACTTGTCTGATTCACCCCCTAGCCTCACCATGAATCCATAAGGGTGAACTTGGAAAACCTCCTCGTCGGGAATGTCTTTCGATTCCAGCAAATTCCTCTTGCCTCACACTCACTCAGTAGTGTTCATAAAATCAAGAAAAAACAATAGTCTCTCTTCCCAACATACTTAGCAGCGTCCTTCCTCCTCACATATTCGATCTATCAATTTGCCTAGGTCTTTTTCCTCCCTTGGGAATTTTCGCAGCTTTCTAAATCCCTGATTTTCAGGGGTTGCTAATGTCAAAATCATTGATTTTCCACTTGTAACAATTAGCCCAGGGGTACCTCCAACATGTTCCCCACTCATGGATCTGACATCCCCCAAAAATAAATATTTTTATTTTTATTTTTGTGTGCTGGAAATTTATTTCTATTTTTGGCAAATTCGAATCTGGAAAATTTTTGCCATTTATGGAAATTTCGAATTACGAATTTAATAATTGTATTTAATTTTTGTAACTGTTGAGTAGAGATCTATTTGGACTCAACTAACTATTTGACTATGACACTTGTATCAAAACAAAATATTTATATTAACTGCAGGAGGACAAATGGAACAACCAGGTTAAAAATCAGTTGACCATGACTCCATGAGTGGGGAACATGTTGGAACTGCCTCTAGGCTAATTATGAGAGGTGGAAAATCAGATATTTGGACACTGGCATCCCCTGAAAATCATGGATTAAGAGAGCTGTGAAAATCCCCAAAGGAAGGAAAAAAACTCGGGCAAAAGATTGATAAATAGCATATGCAAGGAGGCAGGATGCTGCCAAGTATGCTGGGAAAGGATTCCTGAGCTCTCTTGCTGTTATGAACACTATGGATTGAGTGTGAGGCAAGAGGAGCCTACTAAAATAGAATTGCCTTGCTGTTATGAGTACTGTTGAGTAAGTGTGAGGCAAGAGGGTAACTGTTGGAATTGAAGGACATTGTTGAGGAGGAGTTTCTGAGTTCACCCTCATGGATTCATTGTCAGGCTAGGGGGTGAATCGGGAAAGTAGATTTGGCTTCCCTGTTCAACAGTTGGGAGGAACGTGGTTGTTCCTTTTGTCTTCCTGTGGATTGGATTCAGATATGTTGATCTACCCCTCTCTATTATGAATGACTATGTTTTTATTTCAATGTCTTATTAAATCCGAACTGGAATGATGTCCACTCTCTGTCTGAATGATTTTTCTGATGCACTGTATCGATTAAATTGGAACTGTCACATTTTCCATTTTTGGTTTGTTATGGGGAATATATGTGAAGAACATATGTAATTATAGTTCTATGGAAAAGGGAGATTTACGACAATGAGGCAAATCCTCTCTATAGATACATCCCCATGAAACCAAACTCAGATCCCTCGGAACATCTTTTATAATGACCAATCTCTGATGGGGTGATATTCTTAATCATGTATTTACATAGATGCATAGATACAGTACTGTTGATGTTTAATGCATTGATTAAAAGAGGCTCTAAGTGAATATTATAAGAATTTACTTTATACAAATTTTTTTTATCCTTTGTACCCTTCTATGCGTGGAAAATTCCTAAGACCTTAGGTTTTCGGAATTCTGTGAAGAAAACTCAGTCGAACTTTATTTTCGGCTTTCGAAGGTTCATGTATATTGATGTATGGATTTTGAACTCGCAAAGTTCTGAATCTTGAAACCCCGAAGCTCCCCCTTTTCGCATTTCGAAAGTTGGTTACATAAGAGGTTTGGGGCAATTGAACTCATGAAGTTTCGAACCCCAAAACCCCGAAATGTGGGACTCACCTTCTCCTTTTCTCATCCTTTCAGAAGTTTATTTTGTTGAATATTTGGCGTTCGAAACCCTCAAGCTTTCACTTTTCGGAATTCGGGAGTTGTAGTGTGTTGTTGTTTACCTCGAAACCCCAAATCCTGAAATCCTGAAGTGTTAATTCCTCATCCTTTCAATTTTCAGAATTCGGGAATGGTTGTGTTATGTTGTTTGACATTTGAAACCCTGAAAACCCAAACCCTGAAATCTCGAAGTGTTAATTCCTTATCCTTTCACTTTTTGGAATTCGGGAATGGTTGTGTTATGTTGTTTAACATTTGAAACCTCGAAAACATGAATCCCAAAATTACGAACTATTAATTCCTCATCCTTTGACTTTTCATAATTCGGGAATGGTTGTGTTATGTTGTTTAACATTTGAAACCCCGAAAACCCGAATCCCGAAATCCTGAAGTGTTAATTCCACACCCTTTCACCTTTCGGAATTCAAAAATTATTGTGTTATGTTGTTCGACATTTGAAACCCCGAAAACCTGAATCCCCAAATCCCGAATTGTTGGTTCCACGTTCTTTTCTTTTCACATTTTTGGGAATTGTTGTGGTTGATGTTTTGGCTTTTGAAGTCATGATATTCCGAACCCCGAAGTCCTGAAATGTTAGTTCCACGTTCCTTTCCTTTCGCAATTTTGGGAATTGTTATATATCGATTTTTGGGCACCGGAAGTCGCGAAGTTCCAAACCCCAAAATCCCAAAATGTGTGTCTCACCTTTTCCTTTTTTGCATTTCCAAAATTTGTTGATGTTGTTGTTTAGACACTTGCACTCGCGAAATCCTGAACTCCGAATTCCCGAAGTACTAATCACCTTTCGCAAATTTGGGAGTTGTGTGTCTTGATGATTGACTTGGGTATCCATGAGATCTCGAACCTCAAAACCCCAAAGTGCTCGGAATATCCTCACAAATCTGGGAATTATTGTGTATTGATGTCCGAATCTTGTACTCACGAAACCCCAAATCCTGAAACCTCGAAATGTTGGCCACAGTCGTTCTATATTTCATATTTTCGGAAAATAATAGGGTCCCTTGTTTTGTTTGGTACTCATGATCACTGAAACCCGATTGAACTATGTTTCCTTCACCAAGCTGTAGGAACTTAGAAGAAAACTTATTGTTAAGGGAACAACTCTATTAATGTAATGAATAGACTAGTAAAAGAACATTGGAGAATCTTCATCTCAGATAGAGGTATGGGAGTAACATACCATGTTACAAGTCGACTGTATTGCAGACATAGGGTAATATCTTTTTATGTAGGGTTCTTGGTCATAAAAACCCCAAAGTTTCTTGTATTGTTAAGACCATGGTAGAGTTATAGGTACTAGCAGATAAGAAAGTAATTATAAATTTTAGGATCTTAATTAAACATTGAAGTGATGAGTAGATACTCATTCTATCATCGATTAGAAAACTTAAGTTGAACAGTAAGGACAGACGATGACAGTAAGGACTCTAACAAACCCTCAGACTCAAGACTTCTAACAGAAAGCTTACTTGCTTGAGATCTCAAAACTTTTCAAGGATAAATGTACAAATAATTTTATTTTTTCTATGATGATTTTTGAGGTACATTACATATGGTATCAGAGAAAAAGTTACAACATTGGGCCTGAACAGGGCCACATTACTTGCTTAGAATATATTCTAATTTATGAAAAAACTAATAAATCTTGTGGATTACAAACAGAAAGATTTTAGGTTTTGTGTTGAATAATGGAAACCCAAGAAGGTGCAGAAATCAAGATGGAAGAGAATATGTAACAAGGACCTCCTGGAGATACAAGACATAACAGTGAAGGAAGCTCACCCACGGAGGTGTTGGAAACAATGAGAAACCTTATATTCGAACTACAGGTTTTCAAGGCCAACAATGAAAAATTGAAGAGGGCACAACAGGAACAGTAAGAGATAAATGAAGTCTTGTTGTGTAGTATAATAACAAATAAAAGCCCAAAAGATGATAACCCTGAGGAAGAGGTCAGGAAAAGGGCCTCCAAAAACTCTGGTGAAAAAACAAAAAAAGGAGAAAATTCATCTAAAGGGGCACCTTCAGTTGAAGACAAAACCATACCAGACAAAAAAGAAAACAAATAGACCACCTTGAAGGATAATTTAAAAAGATTAAACCAGCTACTTTTGATGGATAATCCAGGATAGGAGAAGAAGTCGAGGCATGGTTGTTGAACATAAAAAAATACTTCAAAATCTACAACTATTCTAGTAACATGAAAGTCATAATGGCCATCTACAAAATTAAGGGAAAGGCCAGCATTTGATGGCAGGACTTGAAATTGGCCAAAGGCCTAAAGGAGAAACAATTGGAATGGTCCAACTTTAAGAAGTATTTTAAGAAACAATGCCTTTCAAAAAGATAGCATGAAAGGAAGACGAAAGAATTATATGAGTTACGACTCAGACAAATGATGATGGAGGACCTTATAAACAAATTTTTGGAACTACTAAGGTTCGTACCATACATCTCTGAGGATAAGGGAAAAATACAGCGATTCTTAAGGTGTTTACCAAAGTCCTACAGGGACATAATTGAGTTTGACAACCCCAAATCCTTGAGTGAGGCATTCAGGAAAGCGCGAATGTGTTATGACCAGTATAAACATGGGTTAGAGTTTCACAAGACCTGGAAGGATAAGAAGCAAGGTGGAATAAACCAGCAGAAGAAGGGATACCAGCCAGCTCCTTATTGGAATGCAGCAAAAAGCTTCCCAAGAAAGGATCTTCACTCCAATCATCTGAATACGCAAGGTAGCGGTAAACCGGTAAACCTGGGAACGAAGAGGTTTGGGGACAACTCCTGTGAACCATTAAAATGTTGGGAGGGTGGAGAGCCTCATATAATGAGGAACTATCCACATTTAATTGCAACAAATAGAACTGTTGTTCACAATCCGCAGGAAGCCTCGATAATGGGTGACATGGGAAGAGGTTTACATCATATAAATGTAGCCATAGATGGTCAACAAGCTGACCAACAACCCTCAGTGGTAGAGATCGAAGGTAAAATCCATGACACTCAAATTGCTATTTTAATTGACCCTGGAGCTACATTAAGTTATATTACTCCCGATGTAGTAGAGTCGAATAAACTTAAGAAACAAAAACATGCAAAATCTTGGCTCGTACAACTAGCAACAGGCACTAAAAGAAAAGTAGTTAATTTTATTTCTGATCTTGAGTTCAGCTTAGATGGTCAAAAGATAAGGACTAATCTGAACATCCTACCACTAGGATCTTATGATATGATCATTATGATGGATTGGTTGCAACAACACAAAGCAGTACTAGACTGTTATACAAAGATACTTAGCTATAAAGATAATTTTGGAACTGTTAGAACAACCCAAGGTATACCAAAAACTGTGTTAGTTAGACAAGTTTCAGCAATGCAATTCAAGAAATGTATTAGAAAGGGATGTCAAGTTTACTCCATCCAAGTAACAAATCTATTAAAAAAAGAAGACAAGTTAGAAGACTTTGTTGTCCTACGTGAATTCAGAGACATGTTTGTTGATGAGATACCAGAATTGCCTCCTAGGAGAGAGATAGATTTCTCCATAGACTTACTACCCAGATCAGCCCCTATCTCAAAAGCACCCTACCGAATGAGTATACCAGAACTTACAGAATTAAAAATACAATTACAAGAATTGTTGGACAAAGAATATATCAGACCAAGTGTCTCGCCATGGGGAGCACCAGTCCTCTTTGTGAAAAAGAAAGATGGTACTCTAAGACTATGTATCGATTATAGACAACTGAATAAAGTGACCATTAAGAACAAATACCCCTTACCCAAAATAAATGATCTGTTTGATCAAGTTGGTGGGGCCCAGATCTTCTCAAAATTGGATTTACGATCCATATATCATCAAGTTAGGATAAAAAATCAAGGCATAAATAAAACAGTTTTTCGAACAAGATACAGACATTACAAGTTTGTAGTCATACCTTTCAGACTCACTAATGCACCAGCCACATTTGTGTGCTTAATGAACAACATTTTTACCCTGTACTTAGACAAGGTCATAGTAGTATTTATCGATGACATTCTAGTCTATTCTAAAATAGAGGAGGAACATGATGAACAGTTACGAATAGTTCTGTAAACACTAAGGAAACACAAACTATATGCAAAATTCGGCAAATGCGATTTTTATCAAAAAGAAATACAATAATTAGGACATGTCATTTCCTCGGAAGGTATTTCCGTAGACCCAGAAAAGATAAAATCCATTATGGAATGGCTAGTGCCTAAGGATGTGGCAGATATCCGGTCATTCATGGGAATCACTGGATATTATCACAAATTTATAGAAGGGTTCTCCAAGATAGCCTACCCTATCACGTCATTACAAAAGAAAGGGACCAAGTTTAACTGGTCGCAAAAGTGTCAAGACAGTTTAACAAGCTAAAAGAATTATTGACATCAGCGCCCATTTTAAAGGTAGCAGACCCAGATAAATATTTCACAGTATGTGTTGATGCAAGTAAAGAGGGACTAGGTGGTGTTCTAACTCAGGAAGGGCACGTGATTTGTTACGAGTCCCAAAAATTAAAGGAACACGAGCAAAATTATGTCACTCATGACTTAGAATTGGCAACAGTAATACATGCCTTAAAAATGTGGCGACACTATATAATGGGCAGAAAATTCTTACTATTGACGTATAATAACGGAGTGAAATATCTGTTTAACCAACCAGACCAATTGCAAGACAAGCAAGGTGGCTAGCCTTCTTGATCGAATTCAACTTTGAGGTCAGATATATCAAGGGTAAGGAAAATAAAGTAGCAAATGCTTTAAGCTGCAAAATACATCGGTTATTGGAGATAAACATCAGTAGGGAAGAAAGTGACCTGGAACAAAGAATAAGGACGACAGGTATCAACGATGGAAATTACACTAAGATAATGGAAGAATTTCAAAATAGTATCACAAGCTCAGATAAATCAGATATAAGTATCGACAAAAGGGGACTATTAAGATTTAAAAATAGACTTTACATACCAGACTCAGCAGAGATAAAATTAACTATTTTATATGAAGTGCATAAGAAACCATATTCTGGCCATCCAGGTTACCAGAACACAATAACAACACTCAAAAAACTATTCTACTGGCCTAATATGAAGGGTGAAACAACAGAGTATTTGGCTAGGTGCCAATATTATCAGTAGGTTAAGGCCGAACACCAGCATCCAACCAACCTATTACAGCCATTACCAATACCAGAATGGAAATGGGAGACCATATCGCTCGACTTTATAATAGGTTTGCCTAAAACTCAGAAACAAAATCATTCAATCATGGTTGTAATCGATAAACTCAATAAGTCTACACACTTTATTCCTATAAAGTCTACTTTTAAATCTATTAACATTGCTGAAATATTCATGAAAGAAATTTTTAGACTCCATGGTATTTCTAAAATGGTGATTTCAGATAGAGACGTAAAATTCACATCCACTTTTTGGAAGGAATTGTTTGCAGGGATAAATACTAATTTAAATTTCAGTACGAGTTATCATCCACAAAAGGATGGACAGACCGAAAGGACAAACCAAATCATAGAGGATATGCTCTACATGTATGTAAGAACAAAACTGAACAAGTGGGAAGACTACCTACACTTGGTAAAATTTGCATATAACAATGGGTACCAAACTTCAGCTAAGTTGAGCCCTCTCGAAATACTATACTGCAGAAAGTGTACAACTCCAATCAGTTGGGATAACCCAAATGATAGACTCATGGTTGGACCAGATATGCTCCAAGAAATGGAGAACATGGTAAGAAAGGTACAACAAAAGTTGAAAGAAGCATAGGACAAACAGAAGAGCAATGCAGATCAGAAAAGAAGACACTTGGAATTTCAAGTTGGATACCATGCTTATTTGAAAGTCAAAGCTCGCAAAATCTTGTTGAATTTGGGGAACTATGCCAAGCTAGCACCCAGGTTTTATGGGCCCTTCGAGATACTAGCTCGAATTGGACCCATAGCATCTCAGCTTGCACTTCCAGCTAGTCTCAGAATTCATAATGTATTTCATGTTTCTTTGTTGAAAATGTATATTCATGACCCAATGCATATGATTGATTGGAACTTGGTGCAGGTGGAACCTGAGGGCAAGTTCCAGGTGGAACCCCTGTGCATTATGGACTAGAGAGAAATAGCACTTTGTAATAGAGTCGTCTCTCAGGTAAAGGTGCAGTGGAAGCACTTTAGTCCCGAGGAGGCCACTTGGGAATTGGAGGGAGATTTGCAAAAATCTCATCCAATCATGTTCTAGGAAAGGAATGAACACTGAGGACAATGTTTTACTAAATGGGGAAAGGATGTGACATCCCCCAAAAATAAATAATTTTTTTATTTTTGTGTGCTGGAAATTTATTTCCGTTTTTGGCAAATTTCAATCTTGAAATTTGTTTCCATTTATGGCCATTCTGAATTTCGAATTTAATTATTGTATTTAATTATTGTAAATGTTGAGCAGAGATCTATTTGGACTCAACTAACTATTTGACTATGACACTTGTATCACAACAGAATATTTATATTAACTACAGGAGAACAAATGAAACAACCAGGTTAAAAATCAGCTGACCATGATTCCATGAGTGGTGAACATGTTGGAACTACCTCTAGGCTGATTATGAGAAGTGGAAAATAAGAGATTTGGCCACTGGAAGCCGTTGAAAATTAGGGATTAAGACAACTGCGAAAATCCCCAAAGGAGGGAAAAAGACCCGGGCAAAAGATTGATAAATAGCATATGCGAGGAGGCAAGACACTGCCAAGTATGTTGGGAAAGGATTCCTGAGCTCTCTTGTTGTTATGAACACTGTGGATTGAGTGTGAGGTAAGAGGAGCCAACTGAAACATAATTGCCTTGTTGTTATGAGAACTGTTGAGTAAGTGTGAGGCAAGAGGGTAACTGTTGGAATTGAAGGACATTGATGAGGAGGAGTTTCCAAGTTCGCCCTCATGGATTCATGGTCAGGCTAGGGGGTGAATCGGGCAAGTAGATTTGGCTGCCCTGTTCTACGGTTGGGAGGAACATGGCTATTCATTTTGTATTCCTACGGATTGGATTCAGATATGTTGATATAACCCTCTCTATAATGAATGACTATGTTTTTATTTCGATGTCTTATTAAATCCGAACTGGAATGATGTCCACTCTCTGTCTGAATGATTTTTTCTGATGCATTGTATTGATTAAATTGAAACTATAACATTTTCCATTTTTGGTTTGTTATGGGGAATATATGTGAAGAACATATGTAATTATAGTTCTATGAAAAAAGGAGATTTACGACAATGAGGCAAATCCTCTCTGTAGATACATCCCTAGGAAACCNTATTAAATCCGAACTGGAATGATGTCCACTCTCTGTCTGAATGATTTTTCTGATGCATTGTATTGATTAAATTGAAACTATAACATTTTCCATTTTTGGTTTGTTATGGGGAATATATGTGAAGAACATATGTAATTATAGTTCTATGAAAAAAGGAGATTTACGACAATGAGGCAAATCCTCTCTGTAGATACATCCCTAGGAAACCAAACTTAGATCCCTCAAAACATATTCTTAATCATGTATTTACATAGATGCACATATCCAATATTGTTGATATTTAATGCATTGATTAGAAGTGGCTCTAGGTGAATATTATAAGAATTTACCTTATACAGAAATTTTTTTTCCTTTGTACCCTTCTATGCATGGAAAATTCCTAAGACCTTAGGCTTTCGGAATTCTGTGAGGAAAACTCAGTCCAACTTTCTTTTTGCCTTTGGAAGGTTCGTGTATATTGATGTATGGATTTTGAACTCCCAAAGTTCTGCATCCTAAAACCCCAAAGCTCCCCCTTTTCTCATTTCAAAAGTTGGTTACATAAGAGGTTTGGGGCATTTGGTCTCACAAAGTTGCGAACCTTGAAACCTCGAAATGTGAGACC
The DNA here is from genome assembly GCA_032191745.1 of Picea mariana. Lineage (NCBI taxonomy): Eukaryota > Viridiplantae > Streptophyta > Pinopsida > Pinales > Pinaceae > Picea > Picea mariana. The sequence continues at coordinate 86,299 of JASDQU010107430.1, read as the reverse complement.
CACCTTCTCATTTTCTCATCCTTTCAGAAGTTTGTTTTGTTGGATGTTTAGTGTTTGAAACCCTGAAGATTTCACTATTCGGAATTCGTGAGTTGTAGTGTGTTGTTGTTTACCCCGAAACCTCGAATCCCGAAATCCCAAAGTGTTAATTCCTCATCCTTTCACTTTTCAGAATTTGGGAATGGTTGTGTTATGTTGCTTGAGATTTGAAACCCCGAAAACCTGAATCCCAAAATCCTGAAGTGTTAATTCCTCATCCTTTCACTTTTCGGAATTCGGGAATGGTTGTGTTATGTTGTTTGACATTTGAAACCCCGAAAACCCGAATCCTAAAATCCCGAAGTGTTAATTCCTCATCCTTTCACTTTTCAGAATTTGGGAATGGTTGTGTTATGTTGTTTGACATTTAAAACCCCTAAAACCCAAATCTCGAAATACCAAAGTGTTAATTCCACATCCTTTCACCTTTCGAAATTCGAAAATTATTGTGTTATGTTGTTCGACATTTGAAACCCCGAAAACCCAAATCCTGAAATCCCGAATTGTTGGTTCGATGTTTTTTTCTTTTCAGAATTTCGGGAATTGTTGTGGTTGATGTTTTGTCTTTTGAAGTCATGAGATTCCAAACCCCGAAGTCCCGAAATGTTAGTTCCACATTCCTTTCCTTTCACAATTTCAAGAATTGTTATATGTCAATGTTTAGGCACAGGAGCTCTCGATGTTCCGAACCCCGAAATCCCAAAATGTGGGTCTCACCTTTTCCTTGTTCGCATTTCAGAAATTTGTTGATGTTTTTGTTTGGACACTTGCACTTGCAAAATTCCGAACTTCGAATTCCTGAAGTATTGATCACCTTTTGCAAATTCAGGAGTTGTGTGTGTTGATGATTGACTTGGGTATCCATGAGATCCCAAACCTCGAAACCTCGAAGTGCTCGACATCTCCTCACAAATACAAGAATTATTGTGTATTGATGTTTGACTCTTGTACTCACGAAAACCCGAATCCCGAAACCCCGAAATGTTGGCCACAATCGTTCTGTATTTTGGATTTTCGACAAACAACAGGGTCCTTTTTTTTATTCGGTACTTATGATCACCGAAACCTGATTGACCTCTGTTTCCTTCACAAAGTTGTAGGAACTTAGAAGAGAACTTATTGTTAAGGGAACAACTCTATTAATGTAATGAATAGACTGGTAAAAGAATGTTGGAGAATCTTCATCTCGTATAGAGGTATGGGAGTAACAAACTGTGTTACAAGTCGACTGTATTGCAGACAAAGGGTAATATTTTTTTATGTAGGATTATTGGTCATAAAAACCCAAAAGTTGCTTGTATTTTTAAGACCGTGGTAGAGTTATAGGTACTAGCAGATAAGAGAGTAATTATAAATTTCAAGATCTTAATTAAACATTGAAGTGATGAGTAGATACTCATTATATTGTCGATTAGAAAACTTAAGTTGAACGGTAAGGACAGGCGATGACAATAAGGACTCTAACAAAACCTCAGACTCAAGACTTCTAATAGAAAGCTCACTTGCTTGAGATCTCAAAACTTTTCAAGGATAAATGTACAAATAATTTATTTTTTTTATGATGATTTTTGAGGTACATTACAATGTAGTCATAGTCAGCTAATTTTTAACATGGCTATTCCATTTGTCCTTCTGCAATCAATATAAAATATTATATTTTCATGCAAGTTTCATAGTCAAAATAGTTAGCTGAGTCAAATTACATATTTTCCCAACAGTCAAGAATTAATTACAATATTAAATTCAAAATTCGGAATTGCCATAAATGGAAAAAAATTTCCAAATTCAAATTTACTAAAAACAAAAATGAATTTCTAGCAAACTTGAAGTTCTAAATATTTTATTTTTTTGGGACATCACATCCTTTCCCCCTTCAGTAAAAACACTGTCCTCGATGTTCGTTCCTTTCTTGGACAAAGATAGGATGAGTTTTCCACAAATATCCCTCCATCTCCCAAGTGGCCTCCTCAGGGCTAAAGTGCTTCCATTTCACCTTTACCTGAGTGATGACTTTGCTCCGAAGTGTCATTTCTCTCCAGTCCAGAGTGAGTAGGGGTTCCACCTGGAACTTACCTTCAGGTTCCACCTGTACCAAGTTCCAATCAATCATATGAGTAGGGTCATGAATACTTTTTCAACAAAGAAATATGAAATACATTGTGAATTCTTAGATTAGAAGGAAGTACAAGATGATATGCGATAGGTCCAACTCGAGCTAGTATCTCGAAGGGTCCACAAAACCTTGGTGCCAACTTGGCATAGTTCCCTAACTTCAATGAGATTTTTTAGGATTTGACCTTCAAATTAACATGGTCTCCCACTTGAAATTCCAAGTGTCTTCTTTTCTGATCTGCATAGCTCTTTTGTCTGTCCTGTGCTTCTTTCAAATTTTGTTGTACCTTCCTTACCATGTTTTCCATTTCTTGGACCATCTCTGGTCCCACCATGAGTCTGTCAGCCAGGTTATCCCAGCTAATTGGAGTCGTACACTTTCTGTCGTACAATATTTTGAAAGGGCTCAATTTAGTCGAAGTTTGATATCCATTGTTATATGCAAATTCTACCAAGTGTAGATAATCCTCCCATTTGTTCAGTTTGTCCTTACGTACATGTAGAGCATATCCTCTACGATTTGATTTTTCCTTTTGGTCTATCCATCCGTTTGTGGATGATAACTCGTACTGAAATTCAATTTAGTGTTTAGCCCTGCAAACAATTTCTTCCAAAAAACAGATGTGAATTTTATGTCTCTATTTGAAATCACCATTTTAGGAATACCACACAGTCTAAAAATCTCTTTCATGAATATTTCAGCAATGTTTATAGCTTTAAAAGTAGACTTTACAGGAATAAAGTGTGCAGACTTACTGAGTTTGTCGATTATGACCATGATAGAATCATTCTATTTCTGATTTTTTTGCAAACCTGTTATAAAATCAAGCGATATGGTCTCCCACTTCCATTCTGGTATTAGTAATGGTTGTAATAGGTCGGCTAGATGTTGGTGCTCAACCTTAACCTGCTGACAATATTGACACCTAGCCAAGTATTCTGATGTTTCGCCCTTCATGTTAGGCCAATAAAATAGTTTTCTAAGTGTTGTTATCGTTTTATGGTAACCTGGATGGCCAAAATATGGTTTCTTATGTACTTCATCCAAAACTATTAATTTTAACTCTGTGGAATCTGGTAAGTAAAGTCTTTTTTTAAATCACAGTAGTCCCTTCTTGCCGATACTTAGATCTGGTTTATCTGAGTTTGCAATACTGTTATGTAATTCTTCCATTACCTTAGTGTAATTTCTGTCGTTAATACCTGCTGTCCTTATTTTTTATTCCAGATCACTTTCTATCCTGATGATATCTATCTCAAATAAACCATGGACTCTTCTGCTTAAAGCGTCTGCTACTTTATTTTCCTTACCCTTGATATGTTTAACCTCGAAGTCGAATTCGCTCAAGAAGGATAGCCACCTTGCTTGTCTTGCATTAAGATATGGTTGGTTAAACAGATATTTCACCCCGCTACTATCTGTTAATAGTAAGAATTTTCTGCCCATTATGTAGTGTCGCCACATTTTTAAGGCGTGTATTACTGCTGCTAATTCTAAGTCATCAATGACATAATTTCGCTCGTGTTCTTTTAATTTCCGTGACTCATAACAAATAACGTGTCCTTCCTGAGTTAGAACACCACCTAGTCCTTCTTTACTTGCATCCACACATACGGTGAAGTCTTTATCGAGGTCTGTTATCTTCAATATGGGTGCAGTTGTCAATAATTTTTTCAGCTTGTGAAAACTGTCTTGACAATTATCTGACCAGTTAAACTTGGTCCCTTTCTTTTGTAGTGATGTGATAGGGTATGCTATCTTGGAAAACCATTCTATAAATATGCGGTAATACCCGGTGATTCCCATGAATGACTAGATGTTTGTTACATCCTTAGGTACCGGCCATTCCATAATGGCTTTTATCTTCTCCGAGTCCACGAAAATACCCGCTGCTGAAATTACATGTCCTAAATATTGTATTTCTTTTTGATAGAAATCACACTTGTCAAATTTGGCGTACAATTTGTGTTTTCTCAATGTCTGTAGAACTATCCTTAAGTGTTTGTCATGCTCTTCCTCCATTTTTTAATAGACCAGAATATCATCGATAAATACTACCACGAACTTGTCTAAGTATCGACTGAAATTGATGTTTATCAAGCACATAAATGTGGCAGGTGTGTTAGTGAGTCGGAACGGTATGACCACGAATTCGTAGTGGCCATATCGTGTCTGAAAAGTTGTTTTTCTTACGTCCTCATCTTTTATCCTAACTTGATGGTAACCGGATCACAAATCCAACCTCGAAAAGATATTTTCCCCACCTACCTGATTGGATAGATCATTTATCCTTGGTAAGGGGTATTTGTTCTTAATAGTCATTTTTTTCAGCTGTTGATAATCGATACAGAGTTTTAGAGTACCATATTTCTTTTTTACAAAGAGGACTAGTGCCCCCCATGGTGAAACACTCAGTCTAATATACTCTTTGTCCAACAATTCCTGTAATTGTATTTTTAGTTCTGTCAGTTTTGGTAGACTCATTCGGTAAGGTGCCTTTGAGATAGGGGTTGAACCGGGTAGTAAGTCGATGGAGAAGCATATTTCCCTTCTAGGAGGTAATTATGGTATTTCATCCACAAACGAGTCTTTGAATTCATGTAATACAACAAAGCCCTCTAACTTTTTCTTATCTTCTGTTTCTAGTAGATTTGTCACTTGGATGGCATAAACCTGGCATCCCTTTCTAACACATTTCTTGAATTGCATTGCTAAAACCTGTTTGACTGATACAGGTTTTGGTATGCCTTGGGATGTTCTAATGGTGCCAAAATCATCTTTATAGCTAAGTAACTTGGTATAACAGTTTAGTATTGCTTTGTGTTGTTCCAACCAATCCATCCTGATAATCATATTGTGAGATCCTAGTGGTAGGATATTTAGATTTGCTCTTATATTTTGACCATCTAAACTGAATTCAAAATCCAAAACAAAGTCAATTACTTTCCTTTTAGTAACAGTGGATAATTTTACAAGCCATGATTTTGCGTGCTTCAATTTCTTAAGTTTATTTGATGCTACCACATCAGGAGTGATATAACTTAACGTAGCTCCAGGGTCAATTAAAACAGAAATTCAAGTGTTATTGATTTTACCTTCGATTTCTACCATTGAGGACTGGTGGTCATCTTGCCGACCATCTATGGATGCATTTATCTCATGCAGGGTTCTACCCACATCTCCCACCGTTGAGGCTTCCTGCAAATTGTGAACAACAGTTCTGTTTGTTGAAATTAAACGTGGACAGTTTCTCCTTAGATGAGGTTCTTCGCATTCCCAACACTTTAATGGATCTCGGGGGTTATCCCCAAACTTCCTCATTCCCAGGTTTATCGGTTTACCACTGCCTTGCGCATGCTGATGATTGGAGTGAGAATCCTTTATTGGAAAACTTATTTTTGCATTTTGATAAGGAGCTGGTTGGTACCCCTTCTTCCGCTGGTTCATTCGATCTTGTTTCTTATACTTCCAGGATTTGAGAAATTTCACCCGTTGTTTATACTGGTCATAGCACATTCGTTCTTTCCTGAACACTTCGCTCAAGGTTTTGGGGTTGTCAAACTTGATTCTGTCTCTATAGGACTATGGTAGGCATCTTAAGAATCGTTGGACTTTTACCTTATCCTCCCGGATATATGGTACGAACCTTAGTAGTTCAAGAAATTTATTTATAAGGTCCTCCATCGTCATCTATCAAAGTCGTAACTCGTAAAATTATTTCATCTTCCTTTCATAGTAGCTTTCAGAAAGTTATTGTTTCTTGAAATACTTCTTAAAGTCGGACCATTCCAACTGTTTCTCCTTTAGGCCCTTGGCTAGTTTCAGGTCCTGCCACCAAATGCTAGCTTTCCCTTTCAGATTGTAGATGGCCATTCTGACCTTCATGCTGCTAGAATAATTATAGATCTAGAAGTATTTTTTGATGTCCAACAACCATGCCTCAGCTTCTTCTCCTATTTTGGATTCTCCATCAAAGGTAGCTGGTTTAATCTTTTTAAATTCTCCTTCAAGGTGGTCTACTTGTTTTCTTTTTCTGTCTGGTTTAGTCTTGTCTTCAGCTGAAGGTGTTCCTTCAGACAAACTGTCTCCTTTCTTTGTTTCTGGTCCATAGTTCTTGGAGGCCTTTTTTCTGACTTCTTCATCATGGTTCTCTTCTTTTGGGCTTTTCTTGGTCACTATGCTTCGCAGCAGGACTTCATTTATCTCATGTTGTTCCTGCTGTGCTTTCTTCATTTTTTCATTTTCGGATTTGAAAATATACAATTCTACAATAAGATTCCTCATTGTTTCCAACACCTCCATGGGGGAGCTTCCATCACTGTTCTATCTTGGATCTCCAGAGAGTCCTTGCTACGGACTTCCTTCCATCCTGATTTCCGCACCCTCATGTGCTGCCATAATTAGCACAAAACAGAATGTAATTCATAAGATTTGTTAGTTTTTACATAAAATTAAATATAAAATAAGTAACTAATGTGGCCCTGTTCAGGCCCAGTGCTATAACTTTTGCTCTGATACCATATGTAATGTACCCAAAAAATTTACCAGTCTTACCATATATATATATATATATATATATATTGTATGGGATATATATATATATATATATCTATATATATTCTACTCAGTTCATTCTTATTTATTTATTTTGAAGGAGAGTTCCTTCTTTCCTTTTACTACATTGATGAAACAATTTGCATTTTTATACCAAATTGACTTACCATGAATTAGAAGGTTTTACCATGGTGACTCACTATGAACTTGACTATTTACTTGTTATCAACATATTTTCATGTACACGGTGTCCATACTAAGTGACTTAGGAGATTACAATTCATAATGTCCAACTTGCGCGACTCGTATATAAGGTCGGGTTTTGTGTTTAACCCACAATGGCAACTTAGAATTTTAGTGTCGACTCTGAACGTGTTTTTTAACAGAGGTTGAGTAACTATTTCCTTTAATGATCTTCATCTTAACTAAACAGTACTCCAGTAAGCTTTGCTAACAATAGGTTTAGTGGTAACAGTTACATTTATGGTGCACCAACCTTCCACTTGCTCGGGACCCGAAGGATTAACTTACTCTGCCATTTCTTGATGTGAAACACCAGTCAACTGTGAGAGATAGTTAAGGTTCATATCTACAATTTAATGGTAGTTCTATGTATGCAATTTTCGAAACCCTCACCTAGTAATTTCTCTCATTCTGGTAATGCCAACTTGGTCCCCATCACATATCTCCCTCATCCCTCGTACCTTCAGCATTTAAGCGCGTAATAAAATTCTTCCTAAGGTTTTTCATCGTCCTGCTAGCCCACTATCGAGCTACTTTCGAGTGACTCTGTGTATCCTTGTCCTTCCATGATTCATAACGATGGTTTAGAATAGACGTCTCTGCATGTTCTTGTTATTCCATTATTCATATCATGATTTGGAAAGACGTTACCCAGTGAGAATTTATGAACGATGGCTTCTTTAGTAAGTTTCTACTATCCTAGATTCGGTTTTGAATAAGGTTATGTTCTCTTTCATGCCTATACCCATCTACGATAATTCTTCCCTAATGGCCGTAAGGATTCTGGTTTGGTAGGTGTACCATGGACAGGGTTGTTTTGGCAGTGATGGAAATGGTAACCAGGAATGGTCTAGTCGTCTCCCTTGAGAAGGTAACAAGATGCTCTGCTAACTCACTTTAACCATTTATCCTCTTAAAAAAAAAATCCGGCAAGACGTTCCTGTGTTCCGACTTATACTGGTCCAGTTCAGTAATGTACACGGATAATAGAGTGTAGATCATACTCGTTACTCGTAGAGGTTATCCCTGTTCCTCCCTATGTCTATGACCAATATACTATTAAGGTGTAGATAAGAAAAAAAAGGGAAGGTCCTATAGGGTAAGAAAGAAAGCCCCACACTATAGTCTGTGTGTTATACTTTGTTCGACCGCAAAAATCTTCCTGAGTTTTTATAAGGGTTTTCTATGTTTTGGAGGTTCTGTTCATACTAGGTTTCATTTTCAAGTGAATCCGTCATCTGGTAGACCCCCCCCAAATCCACTGGGGTCGGTACTATAGTTTCTCCCTTCCAGAATGTATGTAAATACCATTTAGTAAGAAAAAGAATGTGTATCTTTACTTATTTGCAAGTTACTTACAACAGTTGATGTTTAAGTCTGTAACTATAATGGTATGGCGTTTTTCCTTCCTTTTGTTTTGTATTCTTCTCTCCTGTTAGTACCTTTTATAGTATGCGTACCAACACCCCTTCGCAGCTTGGTGTTTGATAGAAAAATCCTTCACTGTTTAGCCTATCAGAGGCTTGCATATTTACACAATCACCTGTTTCGTTATTTTGGTTGCACAGGGTTATATTGTTATTATTTCTTACTTATTTATGAGAATTGGTATTTTATCAGAATTGTGACCAAATCTAATGATGGGCCTCTTCTTTTTGCTGTGAGAGTAACCACTAGGTCTTTAAGCTCACTTCTCCTCTCATGGACATCGATGACTCAGTTGAAGGTTGCCTACACTCACACCCAAGTGAGATAAGTGTTTTGTTTTACATAATTATTTTGTTATTTGTAAGATCATTTTATCAATTAAGATTATCGTTACTGAAGGAAATCACCTCATTCTTTACAGGTTTGCACGGTTACTATGTTTTATGCGAGATAACACCTTGTACAAGAAAGGTATTCGGGTTCCTCTTTAAGCTCTTGGCGAATAGCCTAGCTTCCTGATAAGATTCAGAAATGTACAGTAGGTTATCAGAATTCAAGATGGTCATATTGCCACTGTTGTAATTTAATAAATTAGTTAAGGGAAAGGTCCCTCAAAAGTCTAGAACTATGTAATAGGTTTTAAAGAAGAGTTATACTTTTACTCCCAAAATTTGACTATCGACTTAGAGGAAAAGGGATTGGTTTCTCTCTTCCAACATACTGGGTCTATTTATACATTTAAATTTCGAAAGGAATAGATCAAGATTTTATATCTATCAAGGTCCCATATTGTAATTCATGTTTATTTCCATAGCTTTAATCTTTCATTTTTTACTGTGGTGAATTTTGTCTGAATCGTTAAGTGGAATATGGTTACAGAATGCATTTCCTTTTGTTCTCTTTAAATGCTAGCAAGTAAATTTGACCTTTCGATTTATGTTTGATATTACTTGAAAAACATCATTTGTCTTTTTTCAGAGGGTTTTGTATGCTAAGGGCGTTCTGGTTGTAATACTAGTTATTAAGGTATACAGAAAAATTGTAACCATTATACTATACTTGTTGTTGTTTCTCTCGAACCATGATTTCATAGGTATATATATGTTATAAATGTTGCCCTAAATTTTTCATGGACAGTTTGTCCCGGCCTCAAAGGGATAAAGCTGTATATAGGAGTAGGCATATAATTATTACTGTGTTATATATATATATATGTCGTCATTCTTTTAAAACTAGCAGAAGGTTTCCATTGTGCAGTGACTGTGTTTATAACATATAGGTGTATCTATATATAGGTCCCAATCTCTTTCGAAAAGCAACAATTCTGGGGACATGTTCATAAACCACATACTATACAAGAATTTAATCTTCTGATTTAAGTATAGTATACAGTTGGGAATTTTTAATACCGAATAGACAAAGTTTCATTGAAAGTTACATATTTAACCAAGATGTGGTTACAGTCTTTGATCGATGCCTACAGATAAACTTGTAAGGTCGATTCTACAGTCTCGCCCAAAGTTAATCTGTTAGTCCAAATTTATACTGTTGTATTCTATCCGTCATTTATTCTTTTAAATCTTATTATGTCCTATATACCATGTACTATAAAACAATTTGTTATTTCCATTATACATTTGTCATGGATGAGATCCTTGGTCGTTTTATCAGTCCATTCATCGAAGAGTTGGCATTGTCCTTAAGACAAATCACCCTACTAAGAAACTGTAGTTCATCATTTTACTGTTCATCAAAAATTACATACAGATTTTACCCATAGAAATTACTTCGATACAGAATTAACATATACAAATTGTCAGTATAAATGATCATTAAAAACAATGAAGGAGTGGATTGAAACATATTTGAATTCAGTTCATGGGAGAACAAAGGGAACATCCACGTTCCTCCCAACCATAGAATAGGTAGCCAAAATCACTTGCCCGATTCACCCCCTAGCCTGACCATGAATCCATGAGGGCGAACTTGAAAAACCTCCTCCTGAGAAATGTCTTTCGATTCCAGCAAATTCCTCTTGCCTCACACTCACTTAGTAGTGCTCATAACAACAAGCAAAAACAATAGTCTCTCTTCCCAGCATACTTAGTAGTGTCCTGCCTCCTCACATATGCTATTTATCAATTTGCCTAGGTCTTTTCCCTCCCTTGAGAATTTTTGCATCTTTCTAAATCCCTTATTTCCAGGGTCTGCCAATGGCCAAATCACTGATTTTCCACTTGTAACAATTATCCCAAGTGTAGTTCCAACATGTTCCCCACTCATGGAGTCATAGTCCGCTAATTTTTAACATGGCTGTTCCATTTGTCCTCCTACAATCAATATAAAATAAATTTTTTTCATACAAGTGTCATAGTCAAAATAGTTAGCTGAGTCAAATCAGATCTTTGCCCAATATTCGTAAGAATTAATTACAATATTAAATTCAAAATTTTCCAAATTCGAATTTACTAAAACCGGAGATGAATTTCCAGCAAACTTGAATTTCTAAATATTTTATTTTTTTGGGACATCACATACTATAAACCGTATAGTCATTCCTACTCTTTGAATAATTCTAACTCACTATGAAGGATTCAAACATATTGTATATTTCCCTGGGTACCAATAGGCCATAGAATGAATTATCTAACTTGCAAACAAATTTACCGTTGTGATATTGAATCAACCCTTTTGGTTGTTCCGAACGTATGATATCTCTGTCAATGATGACTTTGTCAGAAGAAGGATTCCACACACAACAACCCTTTATACCATCATCATAACTTGTAGAGATATAAAACAAGCAGGAATTCAGAAACAAAGTTTTTAAGCCTGGAAATGATTTATAGTTTACGAGTACCTGGAATTTTTTCTTTCTCTTATGAAGTTGATGATTCTACCATAAACAAGAAGATACATCTGTCACTTCAGATGCTACTTTAGTACTACCTTCCAGCTTATAAAGGTTATCAACATTTGTTTCCTTCATCACTACTAAATTCCCTTTCGACATTGTGAGAGATCCACCTTGACCTATATACTTATATCGAGAAGAATCCAACACTCCTAATGAAATCAAATTTGATTTAAGATTAGGTACATATCTAATATCCGTTAATTCCCTAACAATACCATCGGACATCTTGATTCTAATACTGCCAACCCCAACAGTTTTACAACGAATACCATTTCCCATAAACACTACACCCTCATCAACAAATTGGTAAGAAAATAACCAATATTTGAGCACATGTGGTGGGAGGCACCTGAATCCAACTGCCATTCTTCTTGATATTGTAAATGATTATAAAAAAATAAAACTTGATCAATCATACCTAAATTTGTTACAACCAAATTTTCTTCCTATGTAGAGTTTCCTCAGATTGCTTTCTATTCTCGCAATCTTTTTGTCCTATTTTTCCATAGTGCTAGCATTTTTCTTTACCCTTTCTATGTCTTGACTTAGAGAGAGAAGAACTACTCTAATTCTGCTCTTTAGTTTGACCTCTGACCAACATTGCTTCTGAAGTTGAGGTTTCTTTACTAAATTTTCTCCTCATCTCCTCAGCCAACAAAGCTCCCACAACAGAGTCATAATCTAAAATATCTGTTGAGCTAAAGCTAATACAAGTGACTAGATTATCCCAAGACTCATGCAACAAAAACAATAGTGTAATAGCCTTATCTTGATCTTCGAATTTAAATTCCATACTAGTCAATTGAACTATAAGGGTATTTAAAGTATTTAAATGGTCAAAAAATTTCGTACCTTCTTTCATCCAGAAACTATACAACTGTCTCTTCAAGTAGATTTTTCTCATCAAGGATTTCATCATATATGGACTTTCCAACTTCGTCCACAAACTGGATGTTGTCTTCTCCGAGAAAATATTGAACAGAACATCATCAACCAAACACACGCATATAAATCTCAGTGCTCTCACATCCATCTCATCCCAGCCATCATCTGTTATGGTAGCAGGTTGCTTTTCTTTTCCCAAAAGCACCTTCACCATTCCTTTTTGCACGAGCATATCGTGCACCTTGAGTTTCCAGAGCTCAAAGTTGTTTTTACAGCTAAAATTTTCAACTTCAAACTTCAAACTCTGAAAATTAGCCATTAGCACAAAATCTCCTAATTTCCACTGCTTATAAAACACAAAGCCCTGTAAAAAACATATACAAAAATGATTGGTAAATTTTTTTTTACTAAACCTTTTAATAATATATAAAAAAGGTTTAAAAACTCTTTTATAAAACAAAAAGATTCACTTTTAAAAAAAAACATCCACTTTTACATTTAAATTCCTCCACCTTCTTTATTTTAACTCACCCAAGTGACTTGGATTGTCATTTTTTAATTTATGAAAATTACCTTTAAATAATATGCATCCCTTTAAAAAATTATTCCATGCCAAAGTTTTTCACGCCATAAAAAATATTAACACATATGCTAATAAAAATTATTTGGTTGGAAAAGCCGCCACACCTCCCAAGTGAGTGGCCTGCATGCTTCAAAGGGCTGCCACACGTCTTGTATGGATGTACTGCAGAAATATTGAAAATTACACTGGGAGCCTCCACCCCTCCCAGCGCATCCAAGTTGTGGAAATTTTTAAAATCCACCCCACTTCCCGATGCATATAGGCTATAGAAATTTTGAAAATTTACCAGTGCGTGAAGTGTGCACCAGTGGCTACCGTGACCTTTGAGAGTAGAGACTTGCGGAAATTTGGAGATCTGTGCACCTCCGAAAAATTTGATGCCCTCGATTGCCTTCTCCTCAAACCCACTCTGATACCACTTGTTAGAATTGGCAATGCAGAAAACACAATTCACAAGGATAATTAACAATCACACAGAAATAATAGACATAGGGATTTCATGTGGTTCACCCAAACGTTGGGATATGTCCACAAAGAATAGACATCATTTGTCTTATTATTCAGATTTTTATTCGGATTATGGAGATTACATCAAATTTGCAAGTCTCTCATACACTCAGTCTCTCACAGTCATTTTTGCATCTATGGGATTATATGTATTTATACACATTTATAAGAAACTGAATAATAAATTCAATCCCTATCCATATTCTAACTTGGTCTATTTAGTTGTAACCAACGCAGAGTAATAGGATCCAGATCCATCCTTAGAGGAATTCGTTGTCACCAAATCCCAACAATACTGGGATTAGGATCCATCATGACCTGGTTAATAAACCACGAGGATCACTTTCTCCAAGCTTTTATATCTCACATTTATCTATATAAAATATAAAATTAAAAAACAAAGAAAAAGAGTTAAGTTGACTATGAAGCATAACTATATTTTTTAGGTTTGGATAATACAATTTAATTTGTTCTAGCATTGTAATTGTATATTTAACTACCATAGTCATATAATTTTGGTTGATGAATGTGGATAGACATATTTAATTTACAAACATAATTGTGATTGATGAAAGTGTGTACACATATTTAATTTACAAACTCTAATTCTAACATAAACTCTGGTTATAAATCCTAATTAAGATTTGTAAATGAAATACCTCTATAGCAACCGCAATTATGTGGTTGTGCTAGTTATGTCCCTCTTTAATCCAGAAATGAACTATCAAATTGCTAGTTGTTATAGGATTCATCATAAATTTTAAAACATGTTAATTTGAAACTTTGAATTACCTCAGACTCCTGAACCAAATTATAAAGTGAACACAAAAAACTAATATTATTGTGGGTAGGAGGGATATAAGAAAAATGTGTAACACATTTCTCTTATATATCCTCCAACCCTAATATATTTCCCCATGGCCTATCGACTAGCCTTGCCTGATTCTTTGAGGCGTATGCACTATGTTTTTCACATATCTGTTTTTAGACATTATATTACTGATCCTACACATCTTATTGGCATGATTTCCTTGTAGGTGTCAAATGAGGGGTAGCTCACAGCTGGGCCGATCTACATCCTAAATCATCACATTCGACAGCTATGACGTTGAACAATAGATCAAGTCAAGGTCCAATGGGACAACTATAGTCCACACTCAGTGACCTGGGATGCCGCATATGAGATGCGCCAGCATTTTACATTTTTTTTTTATAGATAGACTTATGACACCGTGATACACATGATTTTGGCACTTATATACTGTGAATGTTCAGGACGAAGTTTAGACCAAGAGGGGGTGTATGTAACATCCCACGCTTACGCGCACTGAGTGAACTTATTCTTTGAGGACACTTGCTTGGAAGTGTTCTGGATGATTATACTATTGGTCATTGATTATGATTGGGAGGAATTATGGATGTGATTATATGTTATGTTGTTGTATTGACTTAAACAGGTGCTATTGACTCGGTTCTCCTGAGTGTGTAGGATTTGGACCTCGAGGATGATGAGGTATCGATGAAACCCTTGGACTCTAGATCGAGTCAAGGAGTGTACTATTGGGGTTTGATTGTTCTATATATGACATATGTGCATCTGATTAGATGTTATGATTATGGATTTTATTCTCGCATGATTGGTTGATGATGCAGGCTGATGATATCTTGTCGAGCAGACTCACATGTGGAGTAGATGTGTCACACAGAACTACTAGAGACATTGAGGGAGAGGTGTGGACAACATCACTACCACAACCTACTAGCACTCCCGTCATGGATCGAGTTGTAGGTTAACGACTACATAGTTCGAGAATACCCACGATGTCGTGAGGGTAGACTGAAACAATCACTCACGATGATTCTAAAGGGCACGCAATAAGGCAGGGGCCTTATTCCTTATAGTCCCTTAGTCTCCCACAACATCACCTGGTGGAGTATTGACTCCATGGGTTTTTGATGTCTACCAAGTCAATCAAGAGGTGAGTGGCACACTTGGAGCACGTAGTTCATCCTGAAAGGCATGTTGCGCAAAGGAAACATAAAGAGGTGAGTGGCATCCTTGGAGCATGTAGTGCGTCCTAAAGGGAACGTCACACAAAGAAAACAAAATGAGGCGAGTGGCACCCTTGGAGCACCTAGAGCATATTGAATGGAACGTCGCATTGTCAACTAAAAAGTAAGTAAACCTAGATGGCCTTAAAAAGAATAATGTGTTAAGAAATATTTAAAAATATTTTCCCTAATAAAATGTCGCCTAGCCTCGGAAATTAAAATCTAGGTCTAAAGTAATACTTGTGGTAAAAAATAAAAATAAAATAATAATAATAATAATCATCTTTAAACATGTGACAAAAAGTGGGTAAGAAACTTGATTAAACTATTAAAATCAAATTGCTTTGGGGGACTAATTTTTTTTGACAAAAAGGTGGAACTAATTGTTTTGTTATATATGCTAATTAAAAAAGAAAAGGGGAAAAGGGTAATTTCCTACACTTGATAATTTGAATTTTAGATAAAAAGGGAAAGAGGGAAATTTAAAAGAATTAGGAAACTAAGGGAAAAAGGGGGAACATAAACAGAAAGGGAAACATAAGGAAGAAGTAGAATGACTAAGTTAGTAAGGTATATTTCCTTTAAGAACTTTCTAAATTGAACTCAACTAGTGAATTAGTAATGGGGTAAGTCATTAAATTGTGTGAAAGAATATGGGGACACTTACGAGCGATTCTAGGAATCATTTTAGGTGGGTGAGGGAAATAGGAGTAATTACATAATTAATGAAATTAATTTATGGTGCAACGAAGGGGATGGGTGACACATGTACGGGGAGAGTTTTTTCTGAATTATTTTATTGAACATTAATTTAAATGGGAAATTGGGAAATGAGTGACCTAGAAACTCTATAGAAAGGAGGGAGGAGGAGCATGATGGATCTATTCTTTTATGCGTAACATCACACTGCAAAATTTTAGACTTAACTCACTTATCTTCTGGGAGTTGGGATACCCAGCTTAGTGAGCAGTAGTAGCTCAACTTTGCGAGGTGAGCTAGGAGCTAGTTGTTCTCTAGTTTATTGTGTGTGGCCCCTTTATAGATCAGGGGGATAAGGGGGAAGAAGAGTACCCCTAGCATTGGTTGTGAGGTACCAGTGAAGTCTCATCGGTCTAAAAGAAGGAGATTCATGGAGCACGCAAGACTATGACTCAGAGCAGACAACTTGGGCTATGGTACGCTTTCTTTTATTATGCATGGTAGATTATTATGACCTTACGCTTATATTTCTGTAATTTTAACCGTGTAAAGAAGCTGTTGGACTTATCATTTTAATTGAGTACTTAATTTCCCTTAGCCTTAATCTTAGTGCTTGATTTGAGTTCCTTGTCTTTCGATTGGCTTTCAATCCCTAAATGATCTGACTATCCTATTGGATTTATTGATTTATTGTGAAGATTTGTTATTTACTTTGTCCTCATCCCTAGATCATCAATCCACGCCTAAGAAATCATCTAGGAGCTAGATCGACGATCATCACTTAGGTGTTAATAGCCTGGTTTTTTTGTGCGTGGATGATGAGAGAAGGATGTGTTTGTCCAATT
>JASDQU010107430.1:44604-56686 GCA_032191745.1 Picea mariana | reverse complement strand
TTTAGTTTATTAGTTTTTTGGTTTACCTATGGTTAATATATGATAGGTTAGCCAAGCTCCTGTTTAGTTGCCAGATCTCTGAATAATGGACTATATTTTTTGTAATTTTGAAGACAATGTCTAGTTGTATTTTAATAGCTTTAACATCATTAATCCTAAGAAACAATTAATTATATTTTAATAGATTTAACATCATTAATCCTAAGCAACAATTATGCTTGCAGTTTTTGTTTCCATAGAGACAATTAATAGATATATTTTCCTTTTACATGAAAAGATTAGTCATAGCTTTAAAAAGTAAAACAATTTCCTAAAATTCATTTACCATGTTATGACTATTTAATGTGTCATAAAATTGGTTCACCATGTTATGACTTTGGTGAGTGAAAGTTTGATGAACGAACTCTATTGTTTTGATTCTCATACCTTTGGAAATCAATTTCTTTGGTTGGACAAACAGTATGCTGGTAACTAGTGCTGGCAGAAAGGTCCGTAATAATTTATCTGTTTTTCTTTTCTCTATCCTATTTATTTCACGTCCTGGATCGGCTCCATCTTACTTATGGGCGTACGAACAACAGGTTTCTTCATTTCGCATGGGAGCTTATAAAAGCCAAGGGCTTGCATAAAGGTGTGATATCTAGATCTCGCTGTTGAAACAATATACGGGAGATTGCCTGAGGTATAATCTAGGAGTTAATTTTGCAAATGCTGTATAACTATAGTTAATATAATGATATTCTGGCAAGAATAATATTCTGGCCACATCTCATTGCAGCCGATAATGATCCGATATATATGCAGCCCACCAATAATTTCAGGAAGAACGAATATTATTTCCATAAAGAATTAATTTAAGATTCCTTTGTTGTGTCAAGCGAGCAGCACATTGAAGATTATAGATACATGAATAGATACATGAATGTTGAAGGTGAGATGTATGAAAATTATTTTAGCTAAAGGATTGAAGAGTTTGACGACACTGTATAGCTGGCTTGCCTCTCATGTAATTTAATTGAGAGAATGAAATTCAAAGCATTGCAATTTGTCGCTTCTGACATTTATTTGTTTCTTTTCTTTGTTTTCTAGGTGTTATATAGTCTATACACGACGTTAATAAAGCTATTTTTATTTCATTTCACTTGTGCGAAAAGACATACGATCTCCAGATACAGAGGAAAGCGGAAACTGCGTAATTTCTGAAAAAACCAACACTCTATTAGTTATATCAATTAGTAATTTGATCTTTTAAATATAATATTTCGTGAAGCATGTTATTCTTGTTAGTATATTATCAGTTCTCTATGCGTAAAAATGACTTTTATTAAGTTTAAAAAGCTATTTAACAATAGTGTTTGCGCATCTCAACGATGTCCCATAACATCTCGTAAAAACTTTTGTTAAGTTTAAAAGTTATTTAACAACACCGATTTGCATCTTACCGATTTCCCATAACATTCATTTTTTTTATATTTTGAGTTGACGAGATAACGAAGCCTGCATATACTATTGAAGAGAAAACGATAGACACGTGAAATCGTAGGAGGCTCTGAGATATCATCAAAGACGACAAAGTGACAGAAAGCTTTTATAGGCATGGATGACTTTTGTGTCAATGTGGGAGGCGGGACAGTGGCAGCGGGACCTCGCTTCGCCCATTCATTCATTGGGCCACTGCACAACTTTCCTCTCCTTTCCTGCGTACACAAATTGAGTGCTTCCACGTGATTTCAGGACGTGCCACTAAACGTTACGTCGCTGCCCAGAAAAGTTTGTGACTGAAAAACTAGGTAGCAGACATATTTTCGTGTTTCGTATCTATTCATGATAAAAAGTTGAGGTCGTACCTAGATTAAGTTTTTTCACATACTAATGGTGGTGAGCAAGAAGCTTTTAGTTTTTATATCTTTTCTTTTCGGTCAAGTTTTGTCTCTTATGTTCAAAGTATTGTCTTCATCAATAACAACTTTATTAGATCCAAAGGTTAAGTTTTGTCTCTTATGTTCAAAGTATTGTCTTCATTAGTAACAACTTTATTAGATCCAAATTTTCATTCTAGGTAAGAGTTTTATTTGGATGATAACTGATAAAATTGTTTTACAATTCATTTGGTCAAAATGTAGGTTGCCATTTGTCTAATAAAATATTCATCATAGACATTTTCATCCAATATCAAATATCCTTCAAAATTATTGCGACCAAAACCATTTAAACTTCCAACACGTCATTTTAGCTTTAATAAATCTTTATGTTTAGGTGAAATTTTATATTTTAGTTTTAATAAATCTTTTTGTTAGGTGAAATTTAATAGCGAAATGGATTTTTGATTATAAGCATTTAAAGGTTTTTCCTCTTTGTTGGATACTCGTTAATTAGGCACTAGACTAAGGTAAATTTTTGGTCCATAAATGCTTAATCCAATATGAAAGAAAGACAATTAGGTAAATTAGGTAAGTTGGGTGACTCATATGATTAGGGTACTTGGGATCAAGTGTAAATACCTATCAACTCAATTGGTATATAAATAGATGTGATTATTGATGTAACAAGAAAGAATAGTGATGTTTGATCTCTTATAACAAAAGACTGCTATTAGTAACTTCCATTTGTAATGTTTTAGATTACAATATTGGCTCCATCCATTTCCATTAGTACATGAACCATGATTTGTGTACAATTGTTGTATGCAAACATAGATAATGATTTTAGAGGAGACATGAGAGTGGTGACAGAGAAAAATATAAATCTATATAAAAAACTATGACAATAAATCGGTTTGCACAAGCAAGGCATCAAATTTTCACAAAGACTCACAAAAAAAATTTAGAAGCAATCCCTCTAACACACAAAGAAGTATATTGAGTGAGCTAGATGAATAACATCATGAAAACAAACCACTGATTTCCAATTTGATGATTGGAAAATGAACAAACTTATATGAGTGGATAGAGAAAATTGCGAACGAATTATATGAGAAAGAAGCAATCGAAGAATGCATGTTCATTGATGATATTAAAAGAAGGTTCTATGATGATCTAAGTGGTTTACCTTTGTATTTGCCTGATCCCTTCTTCAATCTCTTCACAAATTTTGCTTCAATTTCATCAGGCTCAAAATCCTCATTCATGTCTGCTTTGAATGATGCTTCTCTAGAGGTGGGTTTATCTTTAACTATTCTCATTTCATACGCAGTCAATGTTCCTAGAAGTTGATCAAACTCCAAAGTTTTTAGATCATTAAGTTCTTCTATAGCAGAAACCTTCGGGTTGAACCTATCTGGTAGATATCTCAAAATTTTCTGAACTAAGGAAGGTTCCTCAATTTTTTCACCAAGTGATTTCATTGCATTTACCAGTTCTTCAACTCTCAGAAAGTATTTTCCAACAGTTTCATCTTCTTTCATCTTTAGTTGTTCAAACTGTACTCTGTATATTTGAAGCTTGGCATCCTTTACTTTTTCATTACCTTCATAACTGCTAATGAGTTTGTCCCACATTTCTTTGGCAGTTCCTAGGTGCATAACTTTTACGAATCCTTCTTCTGCAAGCCCACTCAAGATAGAATTCATAGCCTTAGCGTTGAAGCTAAATTCTAGCTTGTCATCCTTATTAGCTAGTACAACTAGCTTTACATAACCAATATCTACCACATCCCGAACATCTGCACCTAAATCCATTATGTAAGTTATGATTCTAACTTTCCAGAAGGAAAAGTTTGTTCCATTGAATAGAGGGGCCTTATTGGTTGAATTTCCTTCATGGCTTGACATGTTTAAGCTCTAGGATCTACCCTTAGATAAAAGGGGTCGACTCTGATACCAATTGTTGGACAACTGAGAGGAGGCAGGTGAATCAATTGTTACTAAGCTTAAACAATAATGCTTATTTTATATTCTTTGCAGATCACTTAATGAAAATCACAATAATGCAGGGAAGTAAGCAATAGAAAAATCAACATCATTTTCACATATGAAATATACAGAGACAGATATTTCTTGAGGAAATCCATCAAGGGTAAAAACCTCTTCTTCTTTATATGATACGTAATCTTTACAATCTATACATTATCACACATATGAGTTCCAACTCATTGTGAGGCTACAACCTCTGTATTGCAAGTTGCAACTTGCTAAGAGCACCAACTCTTTGTTTTCTCTAGCACCTACTAGAAGGAAGCACCAACTCCCTAGTTTCTCTAGCACCCACTAGAAGGAAGCACTGACTCCCTAAGTGTTCCAGCACCAACTTCCAGTCACACAGGCACCAACTGTATAACAGAGAACAACAATTCTCTCTTGCACCACCCTACCACCCTCGTTTCTCTGGTTGCAACTAGATGGAATCTACAACTCCCTGTGTTCAAGCACCCACTTGAACCTTTGAGGACAATAGTCCTCCCTAGCACCTCCCTACCACCCTGAAATATAATTTTTTTCTCATGAAACTTATTACATTGATACAATATTTATCATTGGCTTACCAGAGTTATCATTGTTCTGCTCCACTGCACTGCCTTGTCTGCATCAGTGTCTTCTGCACACTCCTTGTGTTTTTTGTTCTTTTCCCTTTTGTGCTCTCTGCGCCATGTCCCTTCAATGCACCATTCCCCTTCTATACATTTCTGCTACTATGCGATGCCTCCTTCTTCACACCTCAATCACACTCAACAACAACCCCCATTTCTTCTTTGTATAGCATTCTTATACTCTTTGTGCACCTTCTGCATGCAATCTGCTTCTTACTCTTGCATCATCTCCATGCGCAATATCCTCCACAACGGGGTGTTTTGTCCACTTCACTCTTCCACATCTATCCCATCTCATGTATGCCACGTTGCATCTCTCTGTTCAACATCTCTTGCTCATTCTGATTGCTCTGCCTGATCATCATGGTAACTCTTTAGCTTCTCTAGCGGTTTCACCCACACATCCATCATCACTGGCTGTTATCTCAAGATTCCTTAGCTTCTCTGGTAGTTGAGACTCTTCGTCTTCTTTGTTATAGACGAGCTCATCCCTTGGTAGAAACCATCATTTGTTTCTAGCAGTTACACTTTGAAGTGCAACAATATCCATTTGATTTTATTCAAATTCATTTGCACCATTGAATTGACTTCATTGAAACTTGCATTCATTTCGCTATTTTTCACTTCGGCTTTTTTGGATCCCCGTGGTGAAGATTTCGTTACTCTCCATGTCCTGGTTCCTGAAACTTTGAAATGGAGCTTGTCTACACTAGCTCCTTCCTCCATCTTCCACCGATGTGACCAATGGCTATGACCACAAGCTGAGCCAAAACGTGTTTCACATTTCGGCATTTCGACAATTCAACAATCCTGTTGTGAGGCTTATCGACTCTCTAAGTCGCAATCTTCGAAACTCCAAAATGGAGCTTGGATCTTTGAGCTCTTCTCTACAACTCTTCGTTGATATGACCATCGATGGAGACCAAGGCCTATACCAAAAAAGTGTTTTCACATTTTGGCATTTCGCATTTCGCGATTTTGGCATTCTTGATGTGAGAGTTCTTGACAACTCCACCTCCTGGTCTGTGAATCTCCGAAATGGAGTCAGATCAACTTTTCATCTTTTTGCACTTCGCAACTTTGGGATTCCTATCAAGAGAGTCCTTTACATCTCCAACTCCCAGTATCCGAACCTCCGCTATAGAGTCTTTGACATTTCACGATTTCGTATTTCGCGACTTCTGGTTTCACGACTTTAGGACTCCTATGATGAATAGTCTTGACTCATGACTCCTCCAACTCTCGATATCCAAAACTGACCCCCTACTTTCGTGATTTTGGCGTTTCGCATTTCGCGATTTCGGGACTCTTGATGATAAAGAGACTTGACTCTTCCAACTCCTGATATCCAAAATTGTCCTCCTTATTTCGGGATTTTGGCATTTCACATTTTGCGATTACGAGACTCCTGATGATGAAGATTCTTGACTCTTCCAACTCTCGATATCTGAAATTGTCCTCCTTCTTTCTGGATTTTGGCATTTCGCATTTCGCGATTCTGGGACTCCTGATGATGAAGAGTCTTGACTCTTCCAACTCCCAGTATCTGAAACTCGAAAATAGAGTTATTTCCCATTCTGCAAAACTCTTCGTTTATGTGCCTATTTCAGGATTTCAACATTTCGCATTTCATCGTTTTGACATTTCGGCACTCCTGTGGTGAAGTGTTTCGACACTTCAAATCTTGGTATCTGGGACTCTGAAATGGAGTTAGATCAATGTATTCTTGCATTTCACATCTGATCTTTCCATGCAATTATCCATGCACTGTTGATCTTCCTTGCCTGCCTATTTGCCATCAAATAAACAAGCACACTCTTGCACTGTTCATGCACCTCTGCACTATCTCTTATGAGCTTACGTTGTCCCTATTTTTCCATCGCTGCATACTCTGATATTGCCATCAATGACAAGTATACCTACCTATAAACATGCCAACAACAATACCTATATAAAAGCTACTATGAAAGGAAAACGAAAGAATTTTATGAGTTACAACTTGAATAAATGACAATGGAGGACCTTATAAACAAATTCCTGGAATTACTAAGGTTTGTACCTTACATCCGGGAGGATAAGGTAAAAATCAAGTGATTCTTAAGTTTTTTACCACAGTCCTATAGGGACATAATTGAGTTTGGCAATCCCAAGTCCTTAAGTGAAGTATTCAAGAAAGAATGAATGTGTTACAACTAGTACAAACAATGGACAGACTTTCTGAAAGCCTCAAAGGATAAGAAACAAGATCGAGTGAACCAACAGAAGAAGGGATACCATCCAACTCCTTATCAGAATGTACCAAAAGGATTTCTGAGAAACAAATTTCAGTCCAACCATCCAAATACGCAAGGCAGCGGTAAACTGATAAGTCTGGAAATGAAGAATTTTGGGGACAGCTCTCGTGAACCACTAAAGTGCTGGGAATGTGGAGAACCTAATCTAAGGAGAAACTGTCCAAGTTTAATTTCAGCAAACAGAATTGTTGTTCATAATTTGCAGGAAGCCTCGACGGTGGGCGACATGGGCAAACGCCTGCATCGGATAAATGTAGCCATGGATGGCTGAAAAGATGACCACCAGTCCTCTGTGGTAGAAATCAAAGGTAAAATCAATAAAACTTGAATTTTTTCTTTAATTGACCTTGGAGCTACGTTAAGTTATATTACTCCTGATGTAGTAGAGTCGAATAAACTTAAGAAACCGAAGCACACAAAATCATGGCTGGTACAATTAGCAACAAGAACTAAAAATAAAGTAGTTGACTTTATTTTTTATTTTGATTTCATCTTAGATGTCCAAAACATAAGAACAAATATGAACATCCTACCACTAGGATCTTATGATTATGGCACAAAGCAGTACTAGATTGTTATACAAAGACACTTAACTTTAATGATGAGTATGGCACTACTAGAACAGCCCAAGGTATACCAATACCTATATCAGTTAGACAAGTTTCCGCAATGCAATTCAATAAATGTATGAGAAAGGGGTGTCAAGCTTATGCCATCCAAGTAACGAATCTGTTAGAAAAAGAATAAAATCCAAAGTTAGAAGACATTGTTTTCCTACGTGAATTCATAGACATGTTTGTGGATGATATACCGTCATTACCTCCTATAAGGGAAGTAGAATTCTCCATAGACTTACTACCTACTTCAACCCTTATCTAAAAAGCACATTATCGAATGAGTTTACCAGAATTGACAGAATTAAAAATACAATTATAGGAATTGTTAGACAGAGAGTATATCAGACCGAGTGTTTCACCATGGGGGGCACCAGTCCTTTTTGTGAAAAAGAAATACAGTAATCTAATACTTTGTATAGATTATAGACAATTGAATAAAATGACTATTAAGAACAAGTACCCCTTACCTAGGTGTTGACGGACGAAATTGACCGTCCGTCAACTGAGAGAATGGAACCGGTCCGGGGTTGTCTAATAACCCAAGCTGTTTGGAATGAACCAACCTGACGGGTTTAGCGGCTCCGTTAGCTGATATAAGGTCCTAACAAAAGAAAACTAATCTAAACTAAACTAACTAAAAATAAATAAAACAAAATAAACTAACTAATAATAAATCTAACTAATGTAAAACTAACTATTAAACAAACTAACTAATCTACTATTTCTATATATACAAACTATTAACTAATATTATACTAACTCTAACTACTAATTGAAATATAACTTATTCACAAAATATACAATATCTACAATTTACAGATTTGATTAAAACCTGGAAAACTCATTAAAATTCTTCCCTAAGATAGAGAAAGATATTTTTGTTGATTTTATGATTTTATGAACAAGAAATAAAACTTACTGAAATTAAACAATCTAATATACTAATTCTAACTATAAATCTAACTAAAATTATATCTAAACTAAATTACTAATAAATACACTAAACAAACAAATGACAAACTGACCTGGAAATGCTCCAGATTTGTCCCGTGTATGATAACTTCGAAGCTGGTCGGAGGAAGGAAACTCGCACCGAATAATCTGGAAGCTTCTCGTAAACTATAGCTGCAATGATTTTTGAGTTGGTTTACAGGAAAAACAAGACATAAAAAATCATAACAATTATATGATTTATAAATCTCTGCAATTAGGTAAACCTATTATGCAAAAACTTATACTTAATAATTCAATTGATGAAGAAGAGAAATCTATCATTCACAAACTGAATCAAGTAATTGCTATGTTTTTTATACAGTGGAAGAAATCAGATATGGATTATATTGATTAAATCATATCATTTACAAAAGACTAAGATAGCTAAAGTAGTCATTAACCAAATGAAAATTGATACACATAAAGATGAAACAAAAGATTGATATTATGAAAAGCTAAAGCTGTAGCAGAACATCAATTTCTGTCTCAGTCTATATTAAAATTCCATATCCTTGTTCTCCCACGAATGAGGATCCTTATTACAAAAAAATAATAAGTATTTATAAGTTTTCCACATGGTAAAACCTCCCTGTGGAAGTTATCAACTCTTTACATAAAATCTGGGAAGATATCCCAATTTAACTAAACAAAGAATCTAAAGTAAAACTAAAACACCCAAATATCTCTTGAACTGTCCATCATGTCTCATGCAATTCGAATTTACCTGGGCAGTAGGAAAACGATTCGATTTGGTCAAGATAATTTCGAGCTAACAGTGGCAGTGGTTTCCTCTCCATTAAAAGAACAGAGCATGTTGTTTGGCAATTTGTTGACAGACTGCTTGATGAATCTTTGGATTGATCAAGGGTTTGATAGAGATCACAAGGATGGACAAGGTAGATCAAGTGAGAGATCTAGGTCTGGAGAAGTCATAAGCATTCTGGCAAATGCACACAGACCCAAAACGCATGTTCCAGCCACTGAAAATTGACCTGTAAAACAAGATCTAGATCTTTGTAGTAACTCACTTTCTGAGTAAACCGTTCACAAAGAAGGTAAAGGGGATAAAAACGGTTCTAGGTTTTCAACGGTTTGATCTAATTCAAAAAATTTTGCCCAGAATCACTCACGTAAAAACGTGACTCTAGGGGCAATTACAGGGGCACTCTTAAGCAATCTTCTCTGGCAAAATGAAACCAAAGCCGACTCTGAACACCATGGGGGTTCAATTCGCCCTTCAGGAGCTAGGAGAGAACATATAGTGGACAGGGGTTTGGGTAGGGTTTGGTCAAGGTATACGCAGGACTCAAAACTCATAGATTTGCCCAAAAATTGATAGAGGTAACCTGGTAAGGAGGCAGGCATTAATGCCTAAATGTGCGAGGGTAGTGGAGTTATTTGATGGCCATGCATAATAGTTATTGCCAATAGTTATGAAAATAGGAACATAGGTATCATTTTAAAAGATAATTATGAAGGATTTTACCACAACACCTATGTATCTTTTATGAAAATGTTGGTCAAATAGATCAAACCAAAGAACATATAAATCCAATACTAATGAAAAACACCTTCAATGAAACAAAGTCACACAATCAATCCAAGAATGGCCAACGAGTATAGATCAAAAAGGATTTACCAATTGCGTAATGATAAGTGAAAAGTAAGCACAATGGGCATATCATCAAGAAGGACAACAAACAATGATTTTAATGCGACTTCAAAATACTAAGTTTTCATGCTCACAGTCATGAAAACAAAATGAAGGTAGATGTGCAAGTGTTGCAAAAAACTAAAAGTGTCATTATTTAAAAATTGCAACGAAAAATTGATGTTTGCAAAACATTGGTGTAGGCACCTTATAGGACAGTGGAAAATGTGAATTGGCTGCCAACAATGGCGACACACTAGTAGAAGCAGTTATCTCTACCAAAAGAAACAAATTTAGATTAGGATAGAAAAGATAATTCCAACTCAAAAATAACAACCAAAAAATCGTATAAACATCATCGTCAACCAATTATTCCAGCAGTGTTTCAAAAGATGAAAACTGATAACAATCTTAAGATCATCAAGTCACGATATTAAAGATAAAATCTTCAATACTGTTGGCATGGCCACTGCTACCAGCAGGCGTCTATAGCCTCGACAAGATTGCCATTTAACCCACTCTGACATCTGTATCCTGCTAAGAAGTTCTGGATCAGCATAAAGGACATTAAAGAGGTTTCTTTTTTGCAAATTTTCATATACCTGACATTGCTTCGCTACCAGCGGGCCTGTTCAGTACCCCGACGAAGTTTTCTTAGCGCCATGCATGCATTTACCCGCTGCCAGCAGACCTGTTCAGTATCTCGACGGGTTTACAAGCACTTCCCACATCTCTTATTAATAATTTTTTTTTTTTTTTTCATAGATATATATTTGAGCGGGGTGACACTGAAAATCATGATATTTTAACATATTTTTTCAAACCTCATCATATTTTTTTTAGAACTATCCTTTATTTAGACCCAGAGATGTTTTATTTACAAAAACAACTTCCTAAGACAGGGAGACATCCTCTGAGTCATTCCTTTACGGAATAGGGACAGTGTGAAAAGATAATAGATGATCATGAGGAACTTTACTCAGAGATCTAAATCAACTAACTTCTTTCAAACAACAGTCTTTTCCAACACAGATGCAAATTCCAGAAGTATATAATTTATGGTTACACAATTTCTCAGCAGTTATTTCAGAGAAAGTATTTTCTATTTTCTTTGTCTAACCAGTTCAACATGAAGGTATGTGTATTTCCAAAAGAAAAAACTAGTAACCATAATGGAGAAATCAAAGCACACCAGCAAAGAAAAAATTGGAAAGCAAAGAAATCCAAACAACAAAAACAAAAAACAAATATTCACAGAAGGTGCATCCGAAAACCTCATGCAACAATCCCCTAGGAAACTGAAAGAAAGTAGGAAAATCTTGAATGATGGGAAAGCAGTCCTACTCATGGTACCTTCGGTCAGGGTTGATTTAGATTTATTTATCTATTTACTTTCCATTTAATATTTTCATGACGATACTGCATTTTTGAAAATAAACGTTCAACTAGAAGTAAGGAGAAAAAGGATCAAGGGGGCTTCCCTGACAACAGTCGTATTATGGTTCTCGTGGTGCACCCACTTGTGTTCATGACTGCATTATTAAAAATAGAACTAGTGAGAAATCAAACTAAAAGAAAACCTATTCCTAAACCTATTCTAACTACTAAACAAATCAGGATACTATGTGAAGTCATGCTTCTAATGTAGCCATCGGAGTAACTCCAATCCTGCAATGGAAACAAGATCAAGCATTACTAATAACAGTGGTAATATATCAACAAATGACATAAACATATCACGCTTACCTTCATAATCAACATCTAGAAACAAAGTAAGCATGATCTTACCATTTCCTCGGATATTCTTGTTGTATGAATCCTCCATCCATTGCACAATCTCGTCATGATAAGGTTCATAATGGCATGGGTGAGTGTAAGTAGTTTTGAAAAACTCGTCAGGATTATAAGGAAATGGAATAACCATCAGCCAAGGCTGAAATGCCCCATCCTTCTGACAGTTCTCTAAGTACTCATTAATTTCTTCACATGGAGGATCTAAAAGA
>JASDQU010107430.1:18024-43934 GCA_032191745.1 Picea mariana | reverse complement strand
ATATATATATATATATATATATATATATATATATATATCAATGAACTTGAAAGAACATATCTATTTACTGATATACATCTAGTTCTGTAATTAAATTGTTTAGGCATAATGACATATGTATAAATGAACTTGAAAGAACAGATCTATTTAAAGGTATACATCTAGTTCTGTAATTAAATTTTTTAGGAAGAATTATATATGTATCAATGAACTGGAAAGAATAGATCTATTTACAAGTGTATATCTAGTTCTGTAATTAAATCCCTAGGGAGAATTATCTATATAGTTGAACTTGAAAGAACAGAGATAGTATAAATGTTGTGTATTGGATAGCTAAAAGCTAAAAGGATTGAATGGGTAGAAACAAAGGTAGGATAAATTTACCTAGTTTAGTGTTACACTTCGATCCCTCCCTAGTTTTGTTTTGAAATTGTCTCAATATCTAAAATCAAATAGAACTAGAATGATGAAGTATATAGGAATGAATATAACTAAGGGATAAAAGTCAACCTAAATCTAATTTCAGATGATATAATTCTACGAATTTCCTATTACAAGAATGAAAGGTTATGTATGCTAGTATCCTACCAAAGAAGAGTAAATAATGATTTAGAACTGATATAATATCGATGCATGACGTAAATATAATATATACACCATCTTATATATGCTTGGAACTGTAACTATTGTCTATACAAAGGTAGGATATTTCAACTCGATTCCATCGAGAATCTTGCTGAAAGAAACAAAAGTTCTTAAAATTTCATGACTGTAGTATTACTACGCTTTCTGTCAAACAATTGTAAGATTGTAAGACATCCTTTAATCTCTTTATTCTTCACAGTTTTCGAAAGACTATTTAGGAAATTACAGAGTGGATCTAATCTATTCTAAAAATGAAATTGTTAGAAGGACAAGAATCGACAAACTCAGAAATCTAGAGATGTGAAACCCTCTTTCTTGAATGATCACTATTGGATAAGTTCAAAGGAGAAGAATTGCATTAACGAGAGATTATTCATACAGATAATAGTAAAATCAAGAAATGATGGTTCCTGTAGCTTTCAAATAGAGATTCCCGAGTACATTAATTTGCAGAGGTAACAAAGAGAACGTTGAGAATGATTTTTTGAAAGCATTTCTTTAAACCAACATGTTCCCTTTGATGATAAGTATAATAGATTAAAGAATTCCCTCTAACAGTAAGCTTGGACTTAGTTTCGCCAATTCTGGTATTTAAATAACAGTTTATTTCCCTACACCATGCATGACTCCACCCACTCTCTTAAATAGAACAATAGCAAAAAACAAATCATGGTTTAACCCTCAAACATCCAATACAGGAAATTGGAGCATGGGAAACGTTACTTAATATCAAGAGAAATTTAAAAACAGAACCATGGCCTCCATGCTTCGTAATTGAAGAGCTAGTTTGAGAGCCACTACATGGAACCCGAATACCTTTTTGCATTATGGGTAGGGGATGACACCTGCACCTTGGGTGGTCATAATCCCTACGAGTATTTATCACTAAAAACTATTAGTAAAAATACGGAGTAAGACTTTAAACATAGATTGAAAGGTAAATTGATAACCACAGCTATGTCTAGTGGTACTTAACTTAGGATTCGAAGCCTGAAGTCCACCTGTTGTCGCCCCCTGTTATATAAACGACTCTATCCGAGGGGAGGATGGTACCTTGAACTTCTGATGGGTACCCTCGCAACAGGCAGAGTCCCATCATTAATACAGAGAATCATATTTATACAATTGTATCAACTACCTTGAAAATAAAATAATAGCAGTGCAAGTTTTAGATTACACCTTCTTAATAAACCCCTCTTGCGAATAGATGGAAGAGCATAAAGAAAACATCATACAAAAATTCAACAGATTTCTCGTGGAGGGTACTCTAACTTAACAAGAGATAAACCCCTCATTAATACACTATTAGACTTCAAACAGTATGTATCAGTCACAGATAATGATAGGGACATTAACGGATAGACTTAACCCCATTATAAACCTTTACATGGTGTATGAAGGGACTTCTCTAAACTATTTTAAGATACATTCAACATAGTTACTAGCCACAGCGTCAAACCCAGAAATAATCCCACGAGAACACAAACATCATACCACGATGTATAACAATAGGTTAAAGAGGTAAAGAGTAGTGACTGAAGGATACAATGGGAAAACCTCATATATAGCCGATACCATAATAGAAATATGTAGGCTTCGAACATTATTGCCAGGAGACAAAGGGGCCATTAAAATCAAAATAAGGGTTACACGATGTAAAATCTTTCATCTTAACCAAACCCTGAACTCTGGTTTCAAAATTTGATATATGAAAGATATCTTCGAAACTTACCAGGAAGTCGTTGGATGCCGTCGAATTCACCAAGCTTTGACCGTAAATTTAGTATCCCTTCCCTGCTGAGGAAGCATAACGCAAAACCCTCCCCTTTGAAATCACAATGGAAAGAGAGGAACCACCTAACCCTAAGCGGAGATGAGTACTACTCATAATAAACACTGAAGGTATGAGACATGTGCTAGAGAAAAGGTGGCACACCAGGATTAGGAAGGGAAGATGGCAGAGCTATCAGGACTCGCGCTTATAGGACCCTACTTAATCACGGGGACACAACTTTAACTTCTTCTGGAAGATACATCTCTCTCCCTTACCAATGAAGATGCGAAGTTAATATCAATCACTTTGGGACTATCCAGTAGAACTAGCCAGTCGCTAACATTTTTTGTCCAGTTACTTACCATTATGTTACCTCCATCGGTGATATGAGACTTAATTACAAATTGGTTATGCAGAGAATTGTGTGGGATTGTTCTAGTTTCAAATCCTTAAGTTGGGAAACTAAAAATGTTATAACCATGATGGAGCCTTAAAGAAAATCCATTCAGGCGACTTAGACATTGTCAATGATATCATTAACCTGTTTAATGCTATGTGTTACATTAAGGGTACAACTTTCGATATACATACAGATAGGTAGGAGTCCTAATATTAGTTCTCAATGGTATAAAACTTGTACGCAAAATCTAAAGAGCCCAATATTAACAAGGAATTTAGAACTCGAATCCTAATGTACTTGAATCCTAATATAGGTGGATATACATATTGTTTTGGTATCTATGTAATCATATATGAGTTGGAGAAGTACTAAACATCGTTGGGAGCCTCTCTTAGAAGTTATTAATTTAGTCTGGCATAACATTTTACTCTTATTACGAGTAATTTATAAAGCTTTAATCAGAGAAAAAATTTAAGTATCTTTTCCATGATTTTATTAAACGAAAAATTGGGGATTAATGTACCAAAAGAAAAAAAAAATTGTTATGTCAAATTGGAGGTACATTACAAGAGCAGAGAAACCTCATCTTCTATATTGGTTTTCTCTCATAAGGGCTTCCTAGAGAAAATATTTATTTTATTTTATTTATGGTTTTTCATTATATTTTGTTGGTCTCTATTTTCTAAATTTTATCTATTTCAAGCATTAGTGGAAAATAAATTACTAGATATTATGAAATCCAAAAGAAATTAACCTTCATAGTGTAGATTTAAGTTTTAATTATAGATATATTGTGACAAAATATTTGAGTGGACTATCCACAAACATTTATAGATCATATTGTTATCATAGCATGTTTTCTTGGGGTAGTTTTGGAAATTTGTAGGGATCGAGAAAATGGTTTGATAAGAAATTCATAGAACCCTAGCCATGGAAGAGGAGTCTATTCATAACCAACCTCGAGATTCAAAAGATGACAGAGATTGGAAGCACAAGTCAATGATATCAACAATAATATGAACCTACTCATGGAGGCTCTAGAAAGCAAGCTCAAAACATTAAGAGATGATGGAGTCTCTAACTCAGACATCAGATCAAAGGGGAAATTAGGAGATCTTGAAGACCCATGAAAGGAGTCATGGAAATAAACCAAGAAAGAGAAGACCATTTCGAGTGTTTTTAACCCTTCAGAGTCTCTATTCAAGATGAAACTGAAGGTATAAATAAATCCATACCAAGGTGAGATCAATGTATTAAAATTGAATCATTATTTGCAACAACAACAAGTTTATTTTATCATTAAATATATAGATGAAGATACAAATATTTTATTTACTAGATTAAGATTAGTTGCCCATGATTTAACCTTGTGGGACATCCATACATAAACACTTAGGTTGGAGGGTCATCCACCAATAAATAGGTGGGATGATGCAGGAGCATATTTGGTTTTGGACAGTATTCATCACCCAAAAACATTTCAATTTTGTATAAGTTAATTTAGGACAAATAAGGATGGTTGAAACTCTTGCACTGACACTTTGTGCTATAGGATTGGTGTTACAATTCGTTGCAACTCCTACATTGCAACTCCACACTATGGGATTGGTTTTGCAACTAACTACAATTCCTACACTACAACTCCACACTACAGGACTGGTGTTGCAACTCACTAAAATTCCTATGTTGCAACTACATGATATAGGATTCGTGTTGGAATGATTATGCTTCAACTCAACATGCTAATTCCAAATTTAGTCGACTTATCTATTGAATATTAAGTTCGAAGTGGGAATAATTGGTCAAGGAATAGGAAACAAAACCTAATTGGAAAATGACCCAGCAACAAACAATCATGACTATTCATCTTTCCAACGGAAGGGGCAATGAATCAACCGCGAGAAACAACATAAAAAGAGGAGGAATAAAGATGTTGGGGTTGGATTTTTGAGCTAGAAGAAAGAAAAGTTTCTCTCCGGTCAATTGAAAATGACCAAGACAACCACCAAGAACGATATCGAGAAGAGACAGTCTCAGTGATGGAAGAACAACATGGTAATAAGGTATACTCTTGTGAGAAATATGTATTCCTTGATTCCATTGTAATAAGGCACATTCTGAAATCAATAATAAAATTAAGGATTCAAAACATGTTTATGTTCTTGTCGTTGTAATTAGATTCTTCTATTTCATCCTTAACAATAATAAGTGAATTTTCTCTTGTGTGTTCAATATGAGTTATGTTGTGCATTCCAAGGGAAGAGCATAACCATGTAGGTGTTAGAATTGGTATAGTTATATGATATGCATAAAGTGGTATCATATAAGGTTTATTTTCCTCGGTTCTGAGAATGAAGTGCCTAGAGGTAAGGCCTATGAATCTTTGTTTAAGTGAGGGATATAATACAACTCGTAAGTATTCCACTACGAAGAGTAGGAGAAGCATGAGGAGGTGTGGGAAATACAAAAATCAAAGAATTAGGAAGAAGAATACAAGAGTTGGATAATAGAACAAATGGAGAAGTTGAGTTAGACTCTAAATCTGAGGAAGATATTGAAGTTGAAAAAAATGATAAGGAAGGAGATTCGAAAGTGCATTTGACATCCTTCTTGAGTAACAAAGGTAGCGTGAGGGTTGAAGTTTCATGTTATGATGGTAGTTTGAAGGATGAAACTCTTATAGATTATATAGGAGAGCTCAAAATATACTTAGAGTATGAGAATAGTCAAGATCCAAATCATGTTCATTTTTCCATTGTGAAGTTGAAAGGACATGCTTCACTTTGGTGAGATATCTTACATAAATACATAGTAGATCAAAGGTTAGATAAGATAAACTTGGAATAATATTGTTAGTAAGATCAAAGAGAAATTTTTACATGTTGACTTCTAATAGAACTTGTGTAAACAAGTATAGAATTTAAGGCAGAAAGAGACATATGTGTGTGAATATACAGAATAACTATTCAAGTTGTCACTGATGTCAAGGATGAAGGAACTAGAGTATCATAAAGTTGATAGATACATAAATTTAATGAAGTAATAGATTCATGATTAGATAAGTACACATTACTTTTAAAATTTAGATGAATCCTACCAAGTTGCTTTGAAGGTGGAGGAAATGATTGACAGAAGAATACGACATAAGTTTCGGGGAAAAGGAACTGGAGGTAGAGTTAGAGAAACTTCTACTAAATACAATGAGAAGGTGGATGAGGTGACCAACAATAAATATGAAAGAGGAGGAATAGGTGTTGGCATAGGGAGAGGTTTTGGCCACAATATTTATGTAATTACATGTTATAATTGTGGAGTAGAGGGTCAAAAAGAATTAGAATGGATAAGGAGGCAGAACACAAATAAAAGAAATGAATCTAGGACGCAAGTAACCGAAGAAGATGAGGTAGAAACTGTTGGTGGGAATATGGAAGTACTCCAGTAAGAATAAGGAGAAAACTTGATGTTGAGAAGAGTATTACTCAAACATGATACAAGGGAAGAAACAAAACCTCAACATAGGAAGAGAGTGTTCAAAACTAAATGTAAAATTCAAGATAAGTGTTGTCATATGGTCAGAGATGGTGGGAGTACAAAAAAATTGGTATCCACTAAAGTAATGGGGAAATTGAATTTGAAAATAATTCTACATCACAATCCATAGCAATTTTCATGGTTACAAAAGGGACAATAGGTCACTATGACTGAACAATGTTTATTGAGTTTTGATATTGGAAGTTTCAACGAACAAGTTTTATGCGACGTGATAGAGATGGATGTATTTCATGTATTTATTGGGAGGTCATGGATGTTTGAGAAAAAAATATTCCATGATGGAAGAGAGAATTCCTATGAATTTGTCAAGGATGGTCGGTGTTATAAGTCGGTACCACTGTTAGAAAAGAATATACACAGTAACAATGATAAGGGGATAGACAAAAATAACAACAAAGTTATGAATGATAGTGACAACAAGAATCTACATGGTAGCTATAGTCGAATCATATTATGTTCTGTTAAGGAGTTTCTAAGCAAGAAGAAGCACAGTGGTTGTTATTCATCCACAATGCCAAAAAGGATTCAGGAGACAAAGAAAAGAAATTTCATATCAGTTGAGATTCAATACTTGTTCAAAGAATTCAAGGGAATTCTAGCATATGATTTACCAGTGGGATTACGTCCATTGAGAAGCATATCACACCAGATCAACATGATACTAGGGTTGAATTTTCTGAATAAATCACCTTATCAAATGGCTCCAATGGAGAGTGAAGAGGTAAACAAGCAAGTACAAAATTTACTTCACAAAGGGTTCATTCGAGAAAGTTTGAGTCCTTGTGTAGTACCAACGATTTTGGCACCAAAAAATAATGTTGAGTGGTGGATGTTTACAAATTAGCAGGCCATTAATAAAATTACCATTAATTACAGGTTTCCTTTACCGAGAATGGATTATCTCATGGAATGTTTGAGTGGCACTGAGTAATTCAGGGAGATTGATTTGAAGAGTGGTTATCAAAAAATATTGTAAGTCCCTTCTATTATGACTGCGAAAAGCGAAGCACAAAAGGTAAATTTTTTTTAAAGCATTAGGAAAATAACATCCACACAATTTTCATAGAAGCGCATAATCAACAACATCAATATTAAAAGCAATACAAGTGAATCATCATTGTAGTCAATAACAACACAACCAACACATCAATATAAATGATAGTGACACCTAACCAACACATAAACATAAACAATGACGCAATTCAACACATCACAATCCACTGAAGCAATTATAAACGATGATCAACCAGATACTGAATATTAAAATAACTACATGTCCAACGTACCTTACAAGGTTAGGAACTCCGGGAAACATAAGAAACGTTCAAGCCAAGGATTCATGCAATTGATTTTGACCATTTAAGGCCTCATGGATGGAAATTGTTATGAGGAACAAGGAGGTGTCTATATCGCACTAATCCAATCAATTTGAAATCAACTAGATCAAATCAATCAACTTAAACATCAATTATTGAAGGTGCAAGGGTAATCATCAACTTTATCAATCATACATACAGCTTATTCATGGTGCACAAGAAATCAAATTCTAAAACAATCATTCATCAACATTAAAAGTTCATTGCGCGTGAGAAATCTAACTTCTAAACAATCATACATCAACAGTAATTATCCATTGTGCAAGAGAAAACTAATTTCTAGAACAATCATACGTCAACGTAATTAATGACGCAAGAAAAACTAGTTACTAAAACAATCATACATCAACATTATTCCATGATGCCAGGGTTATTATCAAGTTTACTTTCATGTGAAAAATGTGATCATCAATTTTAATTCCATGGTGG
Source organism: Picea mariana (assembly GCA_032191745.1). Classification (NCBI taxonomy): domain Eukaryota; kingdom Viridiplantae; phylum Streptophyta; class Pinopsida; order Pinales; family Pinaceae; genus Picea; species Picea mariana. The sequence goes on along the minus strand of JASDQU010107430.1, from coordinate 35,758 downwards.
AAAAGCAATCATCGATTCTATCTTCATGGTGCAAGTAATATAATCACAACCCAATCATACATCGCATTAAATATTCATGGCGCGACAAATTCCTTTGCAAGGTACAACAATTAAAGAACATGATTGGCCATATAGAACATTCCATCAAGATTCCATATTCAATAACAATCCATCATCGTGAGTCTAACTTTAATAACATATAACAATAATATGCGAAAATGTCATCTATTGTTAACCATGAAGGAATGATCTACGCAGAAATGTTTATCAAAAGGATTCACACTATTAGTGCCTATGATCAATCCAACAATCGTTCAACTTTAGTAATACAATAAATCTCGATCTCTAAGCACATTAACCATTAAAATGGAACGCATGAAATATTTTTCATCAACTTTTACTCAACATTAAGGTAATTTATTACCAATACACCTTACACATAAATATGAAAATAAGTTAAACTTATTAAGGGTATTCCTTAGGGAGCATAATTTAATGCCTAAACAATGATAGGGTGGAAGAGATTGTGATAAACCATCACATTTTTTCTATAAGACTTATTACCCATGATTGAAGGAAGAACATTCAAATCAGGATTGCACATAATTGTAAAAACAATAGCTTAGAGTACTTCATTTTATTCCCTTTCTTTCGACAGTGCTCAAGTTCTTACAAGGCTTAATATTCGCTCAAAGTTTTCTAGGCCACCTAGATTCATTGAGTCTAGTTTAATTCGACGACATGCCCTTCAACATGCACTCCATGCTCCAAGGGTGCCACTAGCCTTTTGTTCAAATTTTAAATTACGGAGCGTTCCCTTCAAGACGAACTCTGTGCTCCAAGGGTACAACTCGCCTTTGACTGGTTTTATTATTTGTCCAACCCTTGCATTCAAGACTCCATTCATGTGACATTTTGAGAGACTAAGAGGTTGTAAGGAATAAGGACCCTGACCTATTTCATACCCCTTAGAAATATTCATGAGAGACTATCTCATTCTATTTTCACGGCATCGTGGAAATCTCGAACTAGGTAATCATTAACCTACAATTTGAGCCACAGTGGAAGCGCTAGTAGGTTGTGAGAGGGATGCTACCACACCTCTCCTTCAATATGGTCTATGTGCATGACCCCTTTACTCCTTATGTGAGTCATATTAGCAAGAAATCGTCACCCTGCATTCATCAACAAAACATTGTCAATGATCCATACAAAACATCATAATATAAAAACAATCATATATCACATATGCATAAATGAAATACTCAAACCAATAGAATCTGCTCTGTGACTCAATCTGGAGTCCAACGAGGCCCATTAATGCCCTAAACATCTACAATCCACCAAGTGTCATTCACACTTAGGGAGACTCATCAACAACATATATTAATATGCAATAAAACAAATAACATAAAATCATAATCCATCAACACCATCATAAAAATCTATTAGCGAAACCACAACCATGTACTATAACTAGATCACTTGCACGCAAATGTCCTCAAAGAATAAGTCAATATCATGTGACCACAAGAGCGAGATGTTACAAATCCGGATAAGGGGAGGTGATGAATGGAAGAAAATGTTAAAGACAAAAGATGGGTTGCTCGAGTGGTTGGTTATGCTCTTCAGTTTAACTAATGCAACTAGCACATTCATAAGGTTGATGAACAAATTCTTGAAATTGTTCTTGGGAAAATTTGTTGTCGTTTATTTAGATGATATTCTAATATTCGGCAGAAGCAAAGAGGAACATTTGGAGCACATGAAGAAGGTGTTGCAATGATTGAAAGAGGAGGCATTGCTGATAAATCTGAAGAAGCGTACATTTTCACAAAAGGGTATTGTATACTTGGGTTTTTTTGTTTCCAAAGAAGGTTTAAAGATGGATCTCGAGAAGGTAAAAGAAATATTTGATTGGAAGACAGCTAAATTCACTTTTCACCTGTGGATTTTCCATGGACTATCAAGTTTCCATAGAAAGTTCATTTGAAATTTCATTCATATTTGTGCGCCTCTTACTGAATGCACGAAGAAAGGCACATTTCAGTGGACAACAACAGTAACTAAGTCATTTGAAGATTTTAAAATAAAGGTGACAGAACAACCCATTTTGGCACTTCCAGATTTCAATAGTTTATTTAAAGTAGACTGTGATGCAAGTGCGATAAAAATTGGAGTATTTTTTAATGAGGAAGATATATCAATATTCTTTTTTCAATGAAACATTGAATGAAATGAAGAAAAAATACTCAATTTGTGATCAATACTTTTATGTTATTATTTAGAATTTGAAAAAGTGGCGAAATTACTTTCTTCTAAAGGAGTTTGTTTTTTTTACTAACCATAGGGAATTGTAGTACATTAACAACCAAGGTAAATTGAATCAGAAACATTCTAGATGGGTAGAATTTTTACAAAGTTATGCATTTGTTTTGAAACACAGGTCGAGGAAATAAAACAAGGTTGTTGATGCATTGAGTCAGAGTACAATATTGTTGAACACCATGTCAGTTGTAGTGGTAATTTTGGAATGTATGAAATGGTTGTATTAAGAGAATACATACTTTTCAGCAACTTGGAATACATGCAAAGAACCATGAAGTATGGAATGAAAACCATTCTTAGAGTACCATATTCAAGAAGGCTTCTTGTTTAAGAACCAACAATTATGTATTCCAAAAATTTCAATATGATTGAACCTCATTAGAAAGTTACACATTGGAGGTTTAGGAGGACATTGTGGCATGGACATAACGATGTCATTGGTGAAAAAATGGTACTTTTGGCCCAACATCAACAAAGATTCTAGGAATACAAGACTTTACACTCCATTACGAGTATCTGAAAGACCATGGGAAGTTATAAGCATGGATTTTATTTTTGGATTACCTAGGACATAGAGGAAGTACGATTCAATGATGGTAGTAGTAGATCGGTTTTTAAAAATGACACATTTTATAGAATGTTATAAGACGAGTGATGATAGTGAAGTATATTCCTTGTTTTTCATAGAAGTTGTACAGTTACATGGCCTACCAACGAGTATTACTTCAGATAGAGACAAGTTATTTGCTGGTAAATTTTGGAGGACACTTTGTAAAAGGTTGGGTCTAAGTTTCTATATAGTTTGTCCTATCATCCCCAAACACATGGGAAGACGAAGGTGGTGAACCAAATTTTAGGAAACTTATTGAGAAGTTTGAGTGGAAAATATCCTAGTCCGTGGGATTTAGTTTTGGCACAAGATGAATTTTCTTACAACGATTTAGTGAGTGGATCTATAGGGAAGATCCAATTCGAAATTGTTTATGACAGGTCACCTAATTGGGTGGTAGATTTGGTTGATTTATCAAATCTTTGAAATAGAGGGATTGATAACACCAATGATTTTGTAGACATTATGCATGAATTGCATAATGAGGTGAAGTAGAAACTAGATGAAATCAATAACAAGTATAAACAGGGGACATATTTTCAACAAATACGAGAAATACTTAAGTAAGGTGAGTTTCTCGTGCCTCACTTTACAAAGGAATAATTCCCCATATGTACCTATAACAAAATTGAGTATAAAAGGAAATATGAGAGTGCAAAATATTGAATAAAATTTATGATAGTGCTTATCATTTGGAACTACTAGACAAGTTCAATATATCTCCAATATTCAATGTTGTTGATCTATATGAGTTCCATGAAGGAAAAAATGGTCATCATGAAATTACCATGAACATATGGGAACAAATAACAATCAAATCAGTTGAGAAAGTGAAAGAAATTTTGTCCACAAGGATTGGTAGAAAAACTCCAAATAAAGAATATCTAGAATATTTAGTCAAATGGAAAAAAATGAACTGAGGATGCATTGTTGGTTCTGAAGAAGAAATAAGGCATATGAAAAAATATTCATCCTATGGAACAACCAACACATGAGCTTGGATCTCATGTGTTTTTACCAAGGCTCTCTGATGTAGGAGCATCTTTGGTTCTGGACAATCTGCATCACCCAAAAACATTTTAATTATGTACAAGTTAATTTATTATGAATAAGGATGGCTATACATTTATGCAACTCTGCACTACAATATTGGTGATGCAACTCACTGCAAATCATATGTTGCAACTCCATGCTATAGGATTGGTGTTGCAACCTGCTACAACTCCTACATTGCAACTCCACACTACAGGATTGGTGTTGCAATGCGCTGCAACTCCATGCTACAATATTCATGTTGGAATTATTATGCTTCTACTCAATGTATTGATTCAAAATTCAGTCCATGTAGCTCATGAAGATTAAGTCCCAAGTGAAAATCATTGGTGAAGGAAGAGGAAACGAAACTAAATTAGAAAATGGTTGGGCAGCTAACAATCATGACTATTCATCTTTCCAATGAAAGGGGAAATGAATTAAATTACCAAAACAACATAAAAAGAGGAGGAAGAAAGATGTCAAGGTTGGATTTTCGAGCTACAATAAAGGAATGTTTCTCTCGGTTCAATTGGAAACAACTAAGACAACCACCAAGAATGAGATTGAGAAGACACAGTCTCAATTGCATAAGAACAACATAGTAATCATATCTAATACGATGAGAAATATGTATTCCTCGGTTTCATTGTAATAAGGGGCATCCTTGAATCAATAATAAAATAAAGGATTCAAAACATGTTTGTGTTCTTGTGGTTGTAATTAAATTCTTCTATTTCACTCTTAACAATAGTAAATGAATTGCATGTTACATGTTCAATATGAGTTCCATTATACATTATGAGGATAGAGCATAGTCCTGTAGGTTTTAGAATTGCTACAGGTCTGTGATATATATCTTGGGAGGAATTCAAAACCCTCACCAATTCCCATTTATACCCTATAGTGTATTTTAAATACCAATGAATCTTGTAACATGATTTCAGGTGGAGCTAAGGGAAGAATGTAGAAGAGTACACCAATGAGTTCAAGAAGATGGAAATTATGTTGATTATCTCCCCCAACAACCGACATGTACTCCTCAAGTATCTAGGGAGTCTACAGAGTCATCCGCAAAAGAAAGTGATGTTTTTCAAGCCAAGGATGGTGGATGAGGCATATGTATAGAAACAATATATGGAAAGCATAGGCCACAAGAAAACACAGTTAAGTAGTTCAAAGAAAAAAGAGCATCAGGAAACTTCCAAGGTGGGGAAGAAGAGGTGGAAAGGGGGAAAATGTAATAATTTTTCACATCGAATTGTTCAAATTTATCAAATAGGCCTTATTAACTAATGTTATTCTTTATTACATGGACAATCTAGTATTCTACCTACCTGATGGGTTAGGGAGGCTAGGTCCCTAACATGTCTCCCCCCTTGAAGAACAACCTTATCCTCAAGGCTTGAGATGAGTAACTTGTTTCAAAATGGTGGATGTCTCCCACGTGGCATATTTTGGAGTTCTATCTTTCCACTTTACTAAGACTTCCTTGATGGTGGGATGACGGAGATGATGCTCTTCCCGATCCAAGACTACTTGTGGTTGCAACCAATTGGAATCTTCTTCATCCAATTCATGGAGACTGGTTTTAGTTTGGCACTTAGTTCCAATCACTTTATTTAGGAATGAGACATGAAAAACATGATGTATCTTAGAATGATTGGGCATACCTAAGTGGAAGTCCATAAACCCCACTCGTTTGAGAATTGTATAAGGACCATAAAATTTGGGAGAAAATTTTTGAGACTGTTCAACTTTGAGCGAAGTCTTCTTATAATGTTGCACATGAAGAAACACCTGGTACCCTTTAAAAAATGGATGTTTGTAATAGCCTGTATCTACTTCTTGCTTCATGCAATTATGATCCATGACCAAATCTTTTTTTAGGGTACGAAGAATGGCGTCTTGAATTGTAAATTTTTTGTCAACCTCCTAAACCTTCAAGACACTTGACATATATGAGAGAACCAAAGGTTGATTTTTTACATACACTACATCAAAAGGATACATGCGAGTAGTTGTATGGTAAGATGTGGTGTACCACAATTCAGCTAGGGGTAACCCTTGAGCCCACTTATTTTGGCTGTCATATGAAAAACACATCAAATATGTTTTCAAACATTTCTTGACAAATTTAGTTTGGCCATTAGTATGGATATGATAGGCAGTGCTAATATACAATTTTGTTCCCTAGAGAATGATAAATTCTTGCAAAAAATTGTTGGTGAAAGTGGGATTTTGGTCAGAGGAAATAGAATGAGCCATGCCATGAAGTTTGAAGATATTATCCATGAACATTTGAGCCACTGTGGATGCAGTGAACAGGTGTTGAAGAAACAAAAAATGAGAAAACTTTGAAAGATCATCAAATAACACCATGATGACTGACTTATTGTCCAATTTAGTTAATCCAATAATGAAATCCATAGAAATATCCCTAAAAATAGTAGGGGGGATCGAAAGAAGTTCGATGTTCCTAGAGATTTGACTATTTTTCCCTTGTTATGTTGACAGAGGTCACATTCATCCAAAAAGGTGTGGACATCATGTTTCATACCATCCTAGAAAAAAAAAAAATTGACATGTTCATAGGTTCGGTAAACCATGAATGCCTAGCTGTGGGTGAAGCATGAAGCTCAAAAATCACTGTGGATTTAAGTTGTGACATTTTGTTTAAATATCAATTGCCTTTGTATTGAACCTCTTGATTGTTCCAAGAGTACCCCGGAGAGGCTGGAGAGTGGTGTTTCAATTGTTGGATCTCGCGAGAATTTTTGGGGTCTTGTGACCATTCCTCACGAACAACTTGGAGCCAATATGGTACAATGGAGAGGGAAAATAGGGACCCTTCTACCTTGTACTTCCTAGAAAGAGTGCCAACAACCACATTTTATTTACCATTCTTGTAAATGATCTCATAATCATATCCAAATATATTGGTCACCCATTTTTTTTCTCTAGAGATGGAATTCATTGTTCTAGAAACTATTTGAGGCTTTGGTGATCAATTTTAATTTGGAATCATTACCCAAATAGATAAGGATGTTGAATATCTAGGATATGTAGAATATCCAACATTTCCTTTTCAAATATTTATTGGCGAAACTGTTTCTCCAAAAGTTGTTTTCTAGTGAAGGCCAAAGGGTTTCCATATTGCATGAGGACCGCCCCAATTCTTTTCCCTAAAGCAACACATTCTAGGACAAAGGAATTTTTGAAATTGAGAAGTTAGATGGAAGGAGTCATGCACATAGCCTCTTTCAAGGCGTGCAAGGATTTATTAGTTGTTGGAGTGTGACATCCCCAAAAATAAAGTGTTTTTAAAATTCAAAATTTGTTAGAAAATTATCCCATTTTTAGTAAATTTGAATTTGGAAAATTTTGGCCATTTATGGCAATTCCGAATTTCAAATTTAATAAATTTTAATTAATTATCATGACTGTTGGGTAGAGACCCGATTTGAACCAACAATCTATTTGACTATGACACTTGTATGTAAACAAAATATTGTTTTAATTATTGCAGGAGGACAAATGGAACAACCATGTTAAATTTAGATGACCATGACTCCATGAGTGGGGAACATGTTGGAACTACCTCTGGGATGATTGTTACAAGTAGAAAATTAAGGATTTGGCCATTGGAAGCCCATGAAAATTAGGGATTTAGGAAGCTACAAAAATTCCCAAGGGAGGGAAGAAAGACCTAGGCAAAAAGCTTGTTTTTGGATAAATAGCACATGTGAGGAGGTAGGACGTTGCATAGTATGCTTGGGGGAAAAGAACTATGGTATACTTTTTGTTATGAACATTGGATATTGAGTGTGAGGCAAGTAGAGGACTACAGATAGATGAAACATTGTTGAAGAAGAGATTTCAAGTTCGTCGTTATGGATTCATGGTCAGGCTAGGGGGTGGATTGGGAAAGTGATTTGGCTGCCCTGTCCTATGGTTGGGAGAAACGTGGTTGTTCCCTTTGTCTTCCTACGAATTGGTTCAGATATGTAGTCTATTCCTTCTCTGTTTGGGATGATCAAAATTGATTTATTGGAATGTATGTCATTTAGATGTGGAATAATATTAAGGTGAATTATGTTCACTCTTATGAAGAATAAAACTAACTGAGTTTCACCAGATTTAGTTTTGTGTATTCCATTGGCTTGAATACAGAATGAACAATGTAGTTTTCCTTTTATTTATGAAAGAGCATGTATGGCAATTTATGGAATCTTTTTTATGGACTAAATTATCGTTGAACATATATACTTAAGACTAAACTAGCATTCCTGATATAAATACATGTTGATATTTCACACATGTATATACATATCTACATATAAGTAAATATGTCCTTTTGCCTAGTCGGCAATTCAGTGTAGACAATATAAAAGAGGATCCAGTTTTAATGTTGATAACATAAATTATATACATATGTACAGATCTATCCTATACCCTGTAAGTAAAGAGTCACTCCAGTAGGATTTCAACTATGGTAATAGGAGAACCTACAAAATGATAGGAATTTTATGAAAACAATTTCATAGTATAGATCGCATATAAAGGAACAAATGCTACCATAGATCACATATAAAGGAACTGTGATAGTATAAAGTACTACACACTCTCCAGAATTGTAAGCGAGAGGGCCTAACCTTTTTAAACAACCATAGAATAACAAAGAATGGCCAATATATATATATATATATATATATATATATATATATGAGATTACATATGCATAAAGAAAAGTAGTCTAGATATAATTTAACAAAGTTAGGGATTCTCAGTCTACTTGATATACTAATAGACTCAGGCTTGTATAATCACCCAATTCGTAGACTTGATCAATCCCTTTATGATCGGGAATAATATAATTTCAGACAGTTCATATATATAGGAGTAAGGTAAACTAGAAATTTTTTTTAATACATATTGAAATGAAACAAGAGGTTTGTCTAACCATTAGAAGCTCAGACTGAAAGGTTACAACTATAAACAACCTGAAAATTACGCAATTCAATGTGAAAATTCATGGAATAGTTTTGGAATATATAGTCCCCTTCTCGTTGACACAAAATAATCCCATAGATTGCAGAAGTAGTATATTACACCCTCAGAGAATGGCTCTATGTATATGATTATGTTTATAAATAAATTAGCCTAGACTTAATTGACAGAATTCATAAATTCTTAAACCCAGCTATGTTTAATTACCTAAGATATGGACGAGTCAATGCTTTTGTGATTGGAAATCATATAGCTTCAGACATTTTTTGTGCGTAGATGTAAGATAGATCAAGAGAAAAAGAAAAAACTTGAATAAATCTCGGAAGTGAAATAAGCAGTCCATCTAATAAATTACAAGTTCAGAGTTAAGTGCCACAACTGTAATACAAAAAATTTATATACCCAACATGTCTTGACGAAGATCCATATTGTTAAAAATCCAAAGTGAGGTTGTAGGAGTGACAGACCTAACATTTTATTATTCAGAATGTTTAAAGAATGTAAATCATATTTACTTCTTCCATTGGGAAGATAGAATATAACTAAAAATCCGATTGAGCCTTTCAGCCAATCCTTTAGTTTGAAATCAACCCTTGTTTGGGGTTGGGAACTTTTACAACCGAAATAATACAGTGCTAAAAAATGTCTATCTCAATGAATCAAACCCTATGATTGAATTTGCCCAAGTTTCTGGATGAGGGCATAGCGGAAACCGAATTACCTTTCTCATGGATGACAAGGGTTGTCTCCCATGTATTCGCATAGTCAAAACCTTGCATATATTGGGACAGAACCATTACAATTCATTCAACATAAATGAGAAGAGTTAATAAAATAGGAAAGTATAATCGAAATAATACTTAACTCCCGATGGAAAGATCCAACATCTCCTCTGTCTGCGACCATCGTCTATCGTCCAAACTAAAAGGGGGAGGAGGGCCCCAAATATCTCTAATGGGTACCCTCGCAAAACAAAGGGGCCCATCATCAGTAACAAGCATTGGACCAAGTAACAATATAGAGAGAAATAATGATTACTGGTGATATATAAACAAGCCACATAATAGATGTAAACCTGAGATTTAAATCAATTTCATAAAGGGAAAGAAAAATAAATAAAAAACGGAATATATATTGAACCACTAATCTATCCAATACCCTGTGAATGAAATGGTGGAACATGAAGGAATAACACCACGAAAAAGATTCCAGACATAGATGTCTTTGCACACATTTAGATTATGAGCAAGTAGGCATGAAGAGAATAACCCGCCTTTTCTTTAGTTACAGTTAAGGTATGCGTATTACTGAATAGATAGTGTGACTACTAACTCCTCCGGGAAACTCTCAAACGAAGAGATTGCAGACTTAAGAGTTTGTTAATAAATAGAGAAAGGCGAAGAAAGAAACCCATGTCTTTGTATACAATAAGAATAGAAACCAACTATCTACCAGTGATATTTCGCTACCGAAATATAGGTATACATTTGGACTATTACCATACCTAGTCAAATAAACCCCGACTATAACTCCAGAGAATCACAGTGGGAAGCTTCACAAAGAGGAAACTCAACAATGACTGTAGGAGGAGACTATGCGAGCCTACGGGTAAATAACCATTCGCATGAAACACTTCAAAGAAATCTCGAGAATAGTAAATCAAAACAGAGTAATTCTATCTTGTTGAATGACCGAGTAATGAATGTCAAGTAGGTTGGCACTTAGCGATAATAGAAGTAGCCAGGAGGCGGTCTAGGATATCAAACACCTTGCAGGTGAAAGTCATGAAATAGTGCAAAGGAAAACACAATGCCCTTCAAACTAGCCTCGCTTACTGAGATATGGAACAATGGCTATCACCCTAAAACGTGAAACCATACTTGTTGAATGCAATAGGTACAACAGGAAGAGTACGCCACATGATTGGACTGTCTTGGCATGCTTGGGTTGGTTGAGGGTACAGACTTGGACATCGCTCCTCACCTACCTCCTTTAATGGTCGGGCAAAGAATTAACTCTTGACTGTCAAACACGTCCAGTCTTATTTATAAGGGCCAGTCTAGGTCTTTTCAAGAATCTATGTAATAATCTTATCGACCTCTAGTTGTTACTAGTCCAATCAACACCATTGGTTAGTTTAGTTAAAAACCTATTAAGATTCCATCAACTATCCATTTGGGGTTTTCACCTAGTTAGATGGTCGGTTGGATTTTAGTTGTGGGAAAGGATTTTCGTTAGTCAAATGATAATGGTCGAGGATGCCTTTCATAGTCCAGGGCCAACCATGAAACACTTCGAAAAAACTCGAGAGTAGTGAAACTTTATCCATGACTTTGTGTATATAATTATTCCAAGCCTTAGAGTAGAATTGTGCGCATATTGGGAATATGTATTAAAGAACAGGATGAGGTCTTAAGTACTAGACCATGTTTAGTCCCCTTTTAATACAAAACATTTACACCTAGATCCCTCCCAAGTGCTAGTATGACTTCACAAAAGAAAAATGCTATACTATGGCCCTATAATGCTAGAAAGGAAGTTCGAATACATGGGGTATCACAAAAATCAGTAAGGATAGTTCTCCTTTTATAAATCTTTTTTTTCAAAGTTTAGAGCTTTGCACCGTAGAATTTTTTTTTCTTATGAGGAAATTTAGGTATATTACATATGGTATCAGAGAAAAGTTTACAACACTAGGCCTTGAATAGGGCCACATTAATTTCTTGGCATATATTTTTACTTATGAAAAACTAATAAACCTTTATTCTTACAAACATAAAACGTTTTCTGTTTTGTGTTAATCATGGCAGCACAGGATGACAGGGAAATCATAATCGATGGAAATACTAAACAAAGACTTGCTGAAAATCAGAGACATAATAGTGACAGAATATCACCAAATGAAGTTATAGAAACAATGACGGATCTCATCGTCGAACTGCAGGTTTTCAAAACCGACAATGAAAAATTGAAGAAAGCTCATCAGGAACAACAGGAAATAAATGAAGTCCTACTACGCAGTATAGTGACAAATAAAATCCCAAAGGTTGATAATAATGACGAAGAAGTTAGCAAGAGAGCTTCTAAGAACTTTGGAACTAAAACAGAAAAAAGGAGACAATTCGTTTGAGGGTACAAATTCAGCTGAGGACAAAACAAAAACAGATAGAAAGAGAAAACAAGTATACCACCTTGAAGGAGAATTCAAGAAAATTAAACCAGCTACCTTTGATGGAAAATCCATAACAGGAGAAGAAGTTGAAGTTGAGGCATGGTTATTGGAAATAAAAAAAAACTTTCAGATATATAGCTATTCCAGCAATATGAAGGTCATAATGGCCATATACAATCTGAAAGGGAAGGCCAACATTTGGTGGCAAGACCTGAAATTGGCCAAGGGCCTAAAGGAGAAACAGATGGAACGGTATGACTTTAAGAAATATTTCAAGAAATAGTACCTATATGAAGGCTACTATGAAAGGAAAACAAAAGAATTTTATGAGTTAAGACCTAGACAGATGACAATGGAGGACCTTATAAATAAATTCCTAGAATTAATAAGGTTCTTACCTTACATACAGGAGGATAAGGTAAAAATCAAGCGATTCTTAAGTTGTTTACCACAGTCCTACATGGAAAGAATTGAATTTGACAACCCCAAATACTTGAGTGAAGTATTTAGGAAAGCCCGAATGTGCTACGACCAGTATAAACAGCGGGCAGAGTTTCCCAAAGCGTGGAAGGAAAAAAATAAGATCGAATGAACCAGCAGAAGAAGGGATACTAGCCAGCTCCTTAATAGAATGTAGTAAAAATATTTTCGATAAAATATTTTCACTCCAACCATCCAAATACGCAAGGCAGGTAAACCGGTAAATCTGGGAATGAAGAAGTTTGGAGATAGCCCCCACGAACCATTAAAGTGCTCGAAATGTGGAGAACCTCATCTAAAGAGGAACTGTCCATGTTTAATTTCAGCAAATAGAATTGTTATTCATAATTTGCATGAAGCCTCGACGGTGGGTGACATGGGAAGAATCCTGCATCAAATAACTACAACCATAGATGGCCGAAAATCTGACCACCAGTCCTCTATGGTAGAAATCGAAGGTAAAATCAATAACACTCGAATTTTTGTTTTAATTGACCCTAGAGCTAAGTTAAGTTATATTACTCCTGATGTACTAGAGTCAAATAAACTTAAGAAACTAAAGCACGCAAAACCATGGTTGGTACAACTAGCAACAGGAACTAAAAGGAAAGTAGTTGACTTTATTTATGATTTCGAGTTCAGCTTAGATGGTCAAAACATAAGAACAATTCTGAACATCCTACCACTAGAATCTTATGATATGATTATCGGAATGGATTGGTTGGAAAAGCACAAAACTGTACTAGATTGTTATACAAAGACACTTAACTATAAAGATGATCATGGCACTATTAGAACACCCCAAGGTATACCAAAACATGTATCAGTTAGATAAGTTTCAATGATGCAATTCAAGAAATGTATGAGAAAGGGATGTCAATTTTATTCCATCCAATTAATGAATATGTTAGAAAAAGAATATAAGACAAAGTTAGAAGACTTTGTTGTCCTATGTGAATTCAGAGACATGTTTGTGGATGAGATACCGTAATTACCTCCTAGAAGGGAAATAGAATTCTTGATAGACCTACTACCTAGTTCATCCCCTATCTCAAAAGAACCTTACTGAACGAGTTTACCAGAATTGACAGAATTAAAAATACAATTACAGAAATTGTTGGACAAAGAGTATATTAGACCGAGTGTTTCACTATGGGGGGCACCAGTACTCTTTGTGAAAAAGAAATACGATACTCTAAGACTTTGTATTGATTATAGACAATTGAATAAGGTGACTATTAATAACAAGTACCCCTTACCTAGGATAAATGACCTGTTTGATCAAGTATGTGGGGCCAAGATCTTTTCGAAATTGGATTTATGATCCGGTTACCATCAAGTTAGGATAAAGGATGAAGATATAAGAAAAAAATCTTTTCAAAGAAGATATGGACACTACGAATTCGTAGTCATACCTTTCATACTCACTAACGCACCAACCACATTTATGTGCCTGATGAACAATATTTTCATGTAGTACTTAGACAAGTTCGTACTAGTATTTATCGACGATATTCTGGTCTATTCTAAAAAGGAGGAAGAACATGAATAACACTTAAGAATAGTTCTGCAAACGTTGAGGAAACACAAACTGTATGCCAAATTTTATAAGTGTGACTTTTATCAAAAGAAAACACAATATCTAGGACATGTGATTTCAGTAGAAGGCATTGTCGTAGACCCCGAGAAAATAAAATACATCATGGAATGGTCGGTACCTAAGGATGTAGCGGATATATGGTCATTCATGGGAATCACTGGATATTATCACATATTTATAGAGGGGTTTTTCAAGATAGCCTACCTTATCACGTCATTACAAAAAAAAGGTACCAAGTTTAATTGGTCATATAAGTGCCAAGACAGTTTTAACAAGCTGAAGGAATTATTGACAAGTGCACCCATATTGAAGGTAGCAGACCCAGATAAAGACTTTATCGTATGTGTTGATGCAAGTAGAGAAGGGCTAGGTGGTGTCTTAACTCAGAAAGGATACGTGATTTGTTATGAGTCCCGGAAATTTAAATAACATGAGAAAAATTATGTCACTCATGACTTAGAATTGGCAGCAGTAATACATGCCTTAAAAATGTGGGGACACTACATAATGGGAAGAAAATTTCTACTATTGACAGATAATAGTGGTGTGAAATATTTGTTTAGTGAACTAGATCTTAATGCAAGGAAAGGAAGATGGGGAGCCTTCTTGATCGAATTCGACTCCGAGGTCAGACATATCAAGGGTAAGGAAAATAAGGTAGCATACCCTTTAAGAAGAAGAGTCCGTGGGTTATTTGAGATAAATATCAGCAGGGCAGAAAGTGATCTGGAACAAAGAATAAGGACAATAGGTATTAACGATGAAAATTACACTAAGATAATGGCATAGTTACAAAAGAGTACCGCAAACTTAGATAAACCAGATCTAAGTATCGACAAGAGACTATTATGTTTTAAAAACAGATTTTACATACCAGATTCAACATAATTAAAGTTAATAGTCTTGGACAAAATGCATAAGAAACCATATTCTAGCCATCCATGATACCAGAAAATGATAACAACACTTAGAAAACTATTTTACTGGCCTAATATGAATGGCGAAACAACAAAATACTTGTCTAGGTGCCAAGATTGTTAGTAGGTTAAGGCTGAACACCAGCATCCAGTCGGCCTATTACAACCATTACCAGTGCCAGAATGGAAATGGGAGACCATATCGCTAGAATTTATAACAGGTTTGCCTAAAACTCATAAACAAAATGATTCTATTATGGTTGTAATCGATAAACTCGGTAAGTTTGGACACTTTATTCCTGTGAAATCTACTTTTAAAGCTATAAACATCGCTGAAATATTTATGAAATAAATTTTTAGACTGCATGGTATTCCAAAAATGGTGATCTCAGATAGAGATGTAAAATTTGCGTCCACTTTTTGGAAAGAATTGTTTGCAGGGATAAATACTAATTTGAATTTCAGCATGAGTTACCATTTGCAAATGGATGGACAGACCGGACGAACAAATTAGATCATAGAAGATATGCTCTGCATGTACGTAAGAACAAAACTGAGTAAGTGGGAAGACTATTTGTACTTGGTAGAATTCACATATAACAATGGGTACCAAACTTCAGCTAAATTGAGCCCCTTCGAGGTACTATATGGAAAAAAGTGTATGACACCAATTAGCTAGGATGACCCAGTTGACAGACTCATGGTTGGGCCATAAATGCTCTAAGAAATGGAAAGTATGGTAAGAAAGGTTCAACATAACTTAAAGGAGGCACAGAACAAACAGAAAAGTTATACAGACCAGAAACGAAGATAGTTGGAATTTCAAGTGGGAGATCATGTTTACTTAAAAGTCAAAGCCTGAAAGAGTTCACTAAAACTCAGGAACTTTGCCAAGTTGGAAACCATGTTTTGTGGGCCCTTCGAGATATTCGTTCGAATTGGACTCGTAGATTACCAACTTGCACTTCCAGCTAATTTAAGAATTCATAATGTATTTTATGTTTCCTTATTGAAAAAGTATGTCCATGACCCTACTCATATGATTGATTGGAACTCGGTGCAGGTGGAACCAGAAGGCGAGTTCCAGGTGGAACCCCTGCCCAATTTGGACCGGAGAGAAATAACACTTTGGAATAGAGTTGTCGCTCAGGTAAAAATGCAATGGAAGAACTTTAGTCCTGAGGAGGCCACTTGGGATTTGGAGGGAGATTTGAGGAAATCTCATCCAATCCTGTTCCAAGAAAGGAATGAACACTGAGGACAGTGTTTTATTGAAGGGGGAAATGATGTGACATCCCCAAAATAAAGTATTTTTCAAATTCAAAATTTGTTAGAAAGTTATTCTGTTTTTAGTAAATTCAAATTTGGATTTTTTTTTCCATTTATGTCAATTTTGAATTTAATAAATTGTAATTAATTATCATGACTATTGGGCAGAGACCTGATTTGAACCAACAATCTATTTGACTATGACACTTGTACATAAATAGAATATTGTTTTAATTATTGCACGAGGACAAATGGAACAACTATGTTAAATTTAGCTGACCATGACTACATGAGTGGGGAACATGTTGGAACTACCTCTGGGATGACTATTACAAGTGGCAAATCATGGATTTGGCCATTTGCAGCCCCTGGAAATCAGGGATTTAGGAAGCTGTGAAAATTCCCATGGGAGGGAAGAAATACCTAGGCAAAAATATTGTTTTTGGATCAATAGCATATGTGAGGAGGCAGGACGTTGTCTAGTATGCTGGGGGAAAAGAACTATGATATACTTGTTGTTATGAACATTGAATATTGAGTGTGAGGCAAGGACAAGACTACAGATAGAGGAAACATTGTTGAAGAGGAGATTTCAATTTCGCTCTTATGGATTCAAGGTTAGTCTAGAGGGTGGATTGGGCAAGTGATTTGGCTTCCCTGTATTACAGTTGGGAGGAACGTGGTTGTTCCCTTTGTCTTCCCATGAATTGGTTCAGATATGTATTCTATTCCTTTTCTGTTTGGGATGATTAAAATTGATTTATTGGAATGTATTCCACTTAGATGTGGAATAATATTATGGATGAATTATCTTCTCTTTTATGGAGTATAAAACTGATCGAGTTTCACCAAATTTAGTTCTGTGTATTTCATCGGCTTGAATATAGAATGAATAATGTAGTTTTCCTTTTATTTATGAAAGAGTATGTATGGGAATATCTGAAATTCGTTATATGGAATAAATTACCGTTGAACATATATACTTAAGCTGGAACTAGCATGGAGCACTAACCATTCCTGATATAAATGCATGCTAATATTTCACACAGGTATATACATATCTATATATTTCTAAATATGTCATTTTTCCTAGTCGACAATTCGGTGTAGACAATATAGAAGAGGATCCAGTTTTAATGTTGATAACATAAATTATATATGTATGTGCAGATTTGTCCTATACTCTATAAGCAAAGAATCACTCTAGTAGGCTTTCAACTATGGTAATAGGAGAACCTACGAAATTATAGGAATTTTATGAAAGCAATTTGATCTTACATATCTCTCCCTTCCATGCAAATTCTACTGTAGATTGC
>JASDQU010107429.1:215511-226105 GCA_032191745.1 Picea mariana | reverse complement strand
AGTGATAGAGACTGCCAGCTGGCTTGAGTATAATGCTATGTGAACTCAACGTAAGAATTATTGTTTGCCATTTTGTAATTGAGATTTCTAAGTTGTCATAGAGCCTGCAAATTCTCTCTGTCATGACCCCGAAGCCTAGTATAGTTGGTCCAAGTTTCTTAGAAATATAGAGAATCAATGCCGAGAGCTACAGGAATTCGAAGTTTTATCTCCAAGGAAGCAGTTCTAGATCAGCCATATGATTTCCGGTTGTGGGTGACCTCAAATGGAAGGTTGAGCAAGTGAAGCTCCTGTACCTAAAACTGATAGACCAGGTTCTATTCCCACAAATGAATATTGACATGTTCTGGAATGTGGCTCCAGACAATATGGGAGGGATGGAGTTCGTATCAAAGTCGGATTTTATTGACCTCTTTAACTCCGCAATCATCAATCTCTAAGACTTTCCAGTCTTCGACACTACCGGTGAGGTTGCGTGGTGTACCAAGTTCCTCATCAGTTGGGTACACAACATGATCTTATGGATTGAAAGATGATATCCCCTTCATGTAGAGGATATCCATCAACTCATGGGCCTATCCATTGAATGCAAAGAAATCTCAAAAGTGTTCTAGGGCCCCAGTAAACATGGGAAAAAGAAGGGAGAACCCATCATGTATGAAAGATTTCATACACAGAGAGGGGGTCGCATAGCCAATATTGACCCCATTTTACCAGAGATAGTTAGAAAAACTTGCTATGTAATTTCTAGCAAGGTAATGAGGTCCTACTACAAAGGCGAGTGCACGTTGGATGCCCTCTCAGTGGTGGATTTTTGTGCCAATAGAGCGGTGTTCAATTGGTGTATCTACCTTCTGGAATAAATCCTAGTAGCATGCGAGGAAGAAAATGACAAGGGAAAACCTTCACCTATGGATACATTCTTTTTGTGTTCGCCATGCTAAAGTGGACACCACCCTTAGGAATATCGTTATCACCATCACATAAAGTTCGACTGACAAAGTTGTTCGAGCCTTACAACGCAAGGAACTACTTACTTAGCAGCACGGGATCAAAAGAGCCATGAGTCCATTAAATAAAGTAATTAAATATGATGGGGACCCCATTATGGTTGGAGGGAGAGCGAATTCGAACGCAATCCTAGTCCATGTGCCACACACACATGGTCAAGTCATAGCCTTTATGATCACTACAATAACCAGTCTAAAATTTGTTAGATCATAAAGTTGCAATACGTGAATATTCCTTCGGTATTCATGCCAAGATTCTCAACTGTTCAAATGGTAAGGCTTGAAGTCGGCCACATACCTGTCCAACTTGTTCAATAAACTCCAGAATCCCCCAATAGATTTACCCCATTAAATAGTGTTGTCAGACACCTCAGCTCCAGGTTGTGCCTATAGGGTTAATCATGAGTGGCCTAGGAGTAGTGACAGAGCCTGCCAGCTGGCCTGAGTATAATGCTATGCGAACTCAACATAAGACTTATTGTTTTCCATTTTGTAATTGAGATTTCTAAACTATCATAGAGCGTGCAAATTCTCTCTATCATGACCCCGAAGCCCAGTATAGTTGGTCCAAGTTTCTTAGCAATATAGAGAATCAAAGCCTAGAGCTATAGGAAGTCAAAGTTTTATCTCCAAGGAAGTAGTTCCAGATCAGCCATGTGATTTCTGGGTTGAGGTTGTGGGTGACCTCAAATGGAAGGTCGAGCAAGTGAATCTTCTGGACCTCGAACTAATAGACCAGGTTCTATTCCCACAAATGGATATTGACATGTTTTGGAATGTGGCTCCAAACAATATGGGAGGGATGAAGTTTGTATCAAAGTTGGATTTTATTGACCTCTTTAACTCCACAATCATCAATCTTTGAGACTTTCCAATCGTCGACACTACTGGTGAGGTTGCATGGTGTACCAAGTTCCTCATTAGTTGTGTACACAACATGATCTTATGGATTGAAATACGATATCCCATTCATGCAGAGGATATCCATCAACTCATGGGCCTATCCATCGAAGGCAAAGACGTCTCAAAAGGGTTCCAGGGCCTCAGTAAACATGGGAAGAAGAAGGGAGTACCCATCATGTATGAAAGATTTCATACACAGAGAGGGGGGCGCATAGCCAATATTGACCCCATTTTACCAGAGATAGTTAGAACAGCTTGTTATGTAATTTCTAGCAAGGTAATGAGGTCCTACTACAAATTCGAGTGCAGGTTGGATGCCCTCTCAGTGGCATTTTTTTCTGCCAATAGAGCGGTGTTCAATTGGTGTAGCTACCTTTTGGAATAACTCCTGGTAGCATGCGAGGAAGAAAATGACAAGGAAAAAACCTTCACCTATGGATACATGCTTTTTTTGTTTGCCATGCTAAAGTGGACGCCACCCTAAGGGATACCGTTATCACCAACACATAAAGGTCGACTGACAAAGATGTTCGAGCCATGGAACTCAAGGTCAGACTCAGAGAATAGAACATTCAATAATGCAATGTTCTTAAAGTGGTACAATCGGTTTCTTGATGCAACTCAGAGGTTGCGCGTACCACAGGAGTTGCTCAACTTGAACACGAGGAATATTGTGTTTGGGTTGAGTTGCCACCATACGTTTGTTTTGCTCAGAGATGTCAAAAATGAATATTTTCATTCACAGATGTTTTCATTTTACTTTTATGAGGAGGCCTTCGACCAGGAAATAATTTCATGGCCAGTAGTGAAACACAACCCGCGCAAGTCGGATATGCACTACCTTCTACCAGTGGAGCTATTGAAGAAGAAGGGACATGAAGCAAGGGTAAGACCAAGCTCGAGCCCAGAGGAGAAAACACAATATGCTCCAATGCATATAGACCCAAAGGAGAGAAATAAATATTCTCCAATGCATACGGACCTAGAGGAGACAAAGCAAGATGCCCCAATTCATATAGACCCAGAGGAGGAGGAAGAAGAGACGCAGCCACTGGAACGCAAGAAGAGGACATTGCCCATGTTCCCGCAGCTTCCAGAGCAAGCTATGTTGATAGGTAAATATGTCATTGACATCCTTAACGCAACATTAATTGCAGACCCTTTGGTCAAGAAACCCAGGACCGGGCTCTCCCTAGTGAAAATCCTTAACCCTTAGCCCATATCATCAACCATACCTCGTACTCGAGAAACCACTTGAGTGACCCAAACCATCATTGATATCCAGGATGATCCTAAGAATGATACCACTACATCCACCACCATCATCACCCAACAACCCACATCACCCTCATAACTCCAATCGCCACCGTAAGAAATGACCATCCAACCCCAAACCATTGAATTGAAGCCCATGCTGTTGGATCCCCCCGAACTATATGAACAGATACCAAAACTCACTGGTCTAACCACAGAAGTACTAAGCAATTCAATTGTTCCATTTGTGTTGATCCAGGACACTCTGTCTTTGTCGAAGACTCAAATTGTGCCTATACCACAAGCCCCAAGCCCTCAGTGCCCTCTCTCAACAATCAATGTTGAGAGGGCCATTCAGAGGAGCGTAACCACAGAAATTGTGGTCCAGAAACAAGAGAAAGTACCAGAGGCTTAGAAGGAACATGAATCAACATCAAGACAGAGTGAAACCTCATTGCAAGAACAATTGGAGATATTATTCCATAACCCACAACAATGCCTAGAGTTGGTGCAGCTCTTCTTGCTGAAAGAAAATATAATCCCATTCCTTCCATAAAAGGTAAGAATGAGACTTGCAAAGTAGCCCCAAGGTCCATCTATGGGGAGGAAGAGGTGGATACACCGTTGGAACACTCAACGGCCAATGGAATCCCACTGCAGGTCTGATTACCCAGGGACGCCACTAGTTCTTCTGGTGACATCGCTCAATGGCCATCAACACAACTTATTGGGATGATCAGATCTCCAACTGATCAATTGGAGAAAAGGCTCTAGTAGGATGAACAGGATGCATATTTTTATAAGCAGGAAGCACTCCTCATCCAAGCACGCCAGAAGCAGGAGGAGTATGTAAAGATCCAGGTGGAGCAGAAACTGGAAAGGGTCTAGGAAAATCTTGTAGAAGACTAGCCATTGATTCGAAGGACAACAACACAATTGCCTGAATCCAGTGAAGAATATCGAGCTACTACAGGGAGCATGGTCATATTTTTCCATTCACATTGATATCCTTGAAGCACATTTGCGGGAGAGTCAGCAGGAAGTACAAAAACAACCGCAGAAGCTTCAATAGAAAATGGAAAGAGTTGTTCTCAAAGGAAACAATGCAAGGGAAACCCTACACAAGAAAAATGCAGAATGCATAAATATTTTTTGGGAAGTTAGTGACTGGATGGGAATCATTTTATGACACAACCAAACCCTGGAATATTTTTCCAAAAATATCTATTCCCTTAACGAGGAATTTTCCATCACCATGGATCCACTGGAGTAGCAGGAAAAGTTTGATCATATCCAACAAGCCGACAACGAGTTGAATGCTCTATTTGAAGCACAGTCAGTAGCTAAGAAAGAGATACAAGAGTTTTGATTGGTTATTTAGACAACATATATTCACATGCATCATGTAGATGCTACAGTCGACTCAGACTGGAAATCCCTTGTTGTGTCCAAGCCTAAGGGATTCATTACAGACATGACTTAGAATTTCATGGCTGAAGCTTTACTCCTCACCAAGAAGTGGTAGGACAAGGTCGTTAATTTCCAAGGCATAATGAAGAGAGCCCTAGAATTGGTCCCAGAGTTGGGCCCTTCATTTGAAAAGATGGAAAAAAAATCACTCAAGCAGAAGCTGGGAGGAAAGCAAAGACATAAGACAAAGGAAAGAAACAGGTCAGTCCATAGGCCACAGAAGAACCAAGGGCTTGACTCAAGGATGAGTCAAGGTTTGTGGTCAGAGATTTTTGGGCCCTTCATTTTGTTGTTAGAAGTTGTGCAAGTCACAGAGGAGCAGGACAACAGAACAAGCAAATAAATCGAAAATGGTTGGAAGGAAGGAAAATGCAACACCAACATGGAGAAAGAAGTTACAACAGAACAAGAACAAGAAAGCATGCGATGAATACGATTGTAAAGGGTTGGATTTTAGGTTAATTATTGTTTGTTTATTTTGGGTTGTTGTTGATCATGATTATGAATTATAGGTTGTTGAAATGTGTTCGAGTTCTGTATTATTTTCCATTTTTGGGTAGATGTTAGCTATTATTATAGAGTCTAGGTTTTAGAAACTAGACCAAGTCTGTAAAGAGTCATGTCCAGTTGTAATGGTAAAAGAGACAGGGTTTTGCGTTAACCATGTCTCACAGTAATAGATATTTCTGCTAAGATTTGTCATGGATGAGCTACGTCTGTATCTAAGCAGAGCATTATGTAATTGAGAAGAACCAAATGAAGTTAATACAAGGAGAGATTCAAATTTTGAAATAAATGTGTCTGTTTAGCTTCAGATTATCCTGAATGTTGTTTCATATTATCTTTATGTCATATCTAATCAATGGGATATGGGTTATTTATCATTGCAATGTAACTCTGTTTCCTTTAATCTGAGTTAGGAATGTTTACACAGTTCTGAGTTTAATCTATCTTGTGCAAGACTACACAGAGGATAAGACTGTATGGATTTGTCTAAGAATTCTTCTTACCCTTCCCTATCTTCTTTTTCTTGGTTGTGCCTCAGGTGAGACTTCTTCCCTTCAAGGAAGATGAAAATGCCAGTGCTCTACACTACCTCGGTACCCTTTGTTGGTAACCTGAGAAGGACCATGATCTTATCAATTCCGTGTCAACAATGACAGGACACATAAAAGACTAAAACATGCACAAGAAGACTCATTGTGACATTAAGCAAACAAAAGATAAGGAGATAAAACTTGGTGTGAGCAGGTGATTTCCAGAGGTATTCAATGAGGATTTAGAGAAATTTTTGAAGGATTTAGAAGAATGATGCCACTGAATCTTGGAGCTCCCAGTTAAACTGCAAGGAAAATACACAACTCAACGAGATATCCATCGGAGCAAGTAGTCGAATCAGTTGCACAGAGGGTTATGGAGTTGCAAGAACTTGATGAACCCAGGTTTTTAGCAGACTTTCATCAATTAGTTGAGAAAGCCAGGTAGAAGGCTTGGCATGACAAGCACATTAAGGACAAAACATTTTCACAAGGATATAAGGTCCTACTTTATGATAGTCGATATCAGAAACATCTAGGAAAATTGTGCATGCATTGGTTGGGCCCATTTATAGTTGCGAAGATCCAACAGTCTAGAGCAGTCAAACTCGTGCAAATGGATGGTATACTTCGACCACGATGGGTGAATGGCGCTCTCTTGAAACTCTATATTTCTCAGGACTGGGATAAAGGACTATTTCTCTAGTCCAAAGGAGCATGTATAGTAGTTATATTTGAATTTCTGCAATTTGTTTAAATTCAGTTAATAAAGTCGGAGTGTGCCTTGTTGTGTCACAACATGTGTTTCATTTTTTCCGTCTAAGTATTAATTTGGTGTAGAACTACTTAATTAGCAGTGCAGGATTAGAAGAGCCATGAGTCCATTCAATACAGTAATTAAATATGATGGGGACCCGATTATGGTCGGAGGGAGAGCGAATCCGAATGCAATCCTAGTCCATGTGCCACACACACATGGTCCATTCATAGCCTTTATGATCACTAAAGTAACCGGTCTAAACTTTGTTAGACCATAAAGTTGTGATACATGAATATTCCTTCGGTATTCATGCCAATATTCTCAACCGTTCAAATGGTAAGGCTTGAAGTCGGCCATGTCCCTGTCCAACTTGTTCAGTAAACACGAGAATCCCCCAATAGATTTACCCCATTAAATAGTGTTGACAGACACATCAGCTCCAGGTTGTGCCTATAGGGTTAATCATGAGTGGCCTAGGAGTAGTGACAGAGCCTGCCAGCTAGCCTGAGTATAATGCTATGTGAACTCAATGTAAGACTTATTGTTTTCCATTTTGTAATTGAGATTTCTAAACTATCATAGAGCCTGCAAATTCTCTCTGTCATGACCCCGAAGCCCAGTATAGTTGGTCCAAGTTTCTTAGCAATATAGAGCATCAATGTCGAGAGCTACAGGAATTTGAAGTTTTATCTCCAATGAAGCAGTTTCAGATCAGCCATGTGATTTCCGAGTTGAGGTTGTGGGAGACCTCAAATGGAAGGTTGAGCAAGTGAAGCTCTTGGACCTCGAACTGATAGACCAGGTTCTATTCCCACAAATGAATATTGACATGTTCTGGAATGTGGCTCCAACAATATGGGAGGGATGCAAATCGTATCAAAGTCGGATTTTATTGACCTCTTTAACTCCACAATCATCAATCTCTGAGACTTTCCAGTCTTTGACACTATCGGTGAGGTTGCGTGGTGTACCAAGTTCCTCATCAGTCGGGTACACAACATGATCTTATGGATTGAAAGACAATATCCCATTCATGCAGAGGATATCCATAGACTCATGGGCCTATCCATCGAAGGCAAAGACATCTCAAAAGGGTTCCAGGGCCCAAGTAGACATGGGAATAAGAATTGAGAACCCATCATGTATGAAATATTTCATACACAGAGAGGGGGGCACATATCCAATATTGACCCCATTTTACCAGAGATAGTTAGAACATCTTGATATGTAATTTCTAGCAAGGTAATGAGGTCCTACTACAAATGTGAGTGCACATTGGATGCCCTCTCAGTGGTGGATTTTTGTGCCAACAGAGCGGTGTTCAATTGGTGTAGCTACCTGCTAGAATAACTCCTGGTAGCATGCGAGGAAGCAAATGACAAGGAAAAAACCTTCACCTATGGATACATGTTTTTTGTGTTCGCCATGCTAAAGTGGACACCACCCTTAGAAATACCGTTATCACCAACACATAAAGGTCGAATGACAAATATGTTTGAGCCTTGGAACTCAAGGTCTGACTCAAAGAACACAACATTCAACAATGCAATGTTCTTAAAGTGGTACAATCGGTTGCTTGATGAAACTTAGAGTTTGCGCGTACCACAGGAGTTGCTCAACCTGAACATCAGGAATATTGCGTTCGGGTTGAGTCACCACCATACATTTGTTTGTCTCAGAGATGTCAAAAATGAATATTTTCATTCACAGATGTTTTCATTTTACTTGGATGAGGATGCCTTTGACCAGGAAGTAATTTTATGGCTAGGAGTGAAACACAACCCGCGCAAGTCGGGGATGCACTACCTTCTACCAGTGGAGCTATTGAAGAAGAAGGGACATGAAGCAAGGGTAAGACCAAGCTTGGGCCTAGAGGAGAAAATGCAAGATGCTCCAATGCATACATACCCAAAGGAGAAAAATAAATATTCTCCAATGCATACAGACCTAGAGGAGAAAAAGTAATATGCCCCAATTCATACAGACCCAGAGGAGGAGGAAGAGGAGACGTAGCCGGTGGAACGCAAGAAGAGGACATTTCCCATGTTCATGCATCTTCCAGAGCAAGCTATGTTGATAGGTAAATATGTCAATGACATCCTTAATGCAACATTCATTGCAGACCCTTTGGTCAAGAAACCCATGACCGGGCTCTCCCTAGTGAAAATCCTTAACCCTCAGCCCATATCATCAACCATACCTCGTACTCGAGAAACCACTTGAGCGACCCAAAACATCATTGATATCCAGGATGACCCTAAGCATGATACCACTACATCCACCACCATCATCACCGAACAACCCGCATCACCCCCATAACCCCAATCACCACCATAAGAATTGACCATCCAACCCCAAACCATTGAATCGAAGCCCATGTTGTTAGATCCCCCCGAACTATCCGAACAGATACTGAAACTCACTGGTCTAACCCCAGAAGTACTAATATATTCAGTTGTTCCATTTGTGTTGATCCAGGACACCCTGTCTTCGTCGAAGACTCAAATTGTGCCTATACCACAAGCCCCAAGCCCTCAGTGCCCTCAGTGCCCTCTCTCAACAATCAATGTTGAGAGTGCCATTCAGAGAAGTGGAACCACAGAAATTGTGGTCCAGAAACAAGCGAAAGTACCAGAGGCTCAGAAGGAACATGAATCAACATCAGGATAGAGTGCAACCTTGTTGCAAGAAAAATTGGAGCTAGTACTCCAGAACCCACAACAGTGCACAGAGTTGTTGCAGCTCTTCTTGGTGAAACAAAAGATAATCCCATTCCTTCCATCAACGGTAAGAATGAGACTTGCAAAGAAATCACAAGGTCCATCTACAGGGGAGGAAGAGGTGGATACACCATTGGAACACTCAATGGCCAATGGACTCCCACTGTAGGTCCGATTACCCAGGGACGCCACCACTTCTTCTGGTGACATCGCTCAATGGCCATCAACACAGCTAATTGGGATGATCATATCTCTGACTGATCAACTGGAGCAGAGGCTCCAGCAGGACAAACCAGATGCATAGTTTTATAAGGAGAAAGCACTCTTCGACCAAGGATGCCAGAAGAAGGAGGAGTATGCAAAGATCCAGACGAAGCAGAAACTGGAAAGGGTCCAGGAAAATCTTACAGAAGCCTAGCCATTGATTCGAAGGACAACAACACAGCTTCCTGAATCCAATGAAGAAGATTGAGCTACTACAGGGAGCATGGTCAGATTTGGCCATTCACATTGAGATCCTTGAAGCACATTTGTGGGAGAGTCAGCAGGAAGCAGAAAAACAACCCCAAAAGCTTCAATAGAAAATGGAAAGAGTTGTTCTCAAAGGAAACACTGCAAGGGAAACCCTGCACAAGAAAACTATAGAATGCACAAATATTTTCTGGGAAGTTAGTGACTGGATGGGAATCATTTCATGAAACAACCAGACACTGAAAGATTTACACAAAAAGATCTATTCCGTTAACGAGGAATTTTCCATCGCCATGGATCCACTAGAGTAGCAGGAAAAGTTCGATCATATCCAGCAAGCCGACAACGTGATGAATTCTCTATTTGAAGCTCAGTCAGTAGATAAGAAAGAGCTACAGGAATTTTGATTGGTTATTTAGACAACATATATTCACATGCATCATCTAGATGCTACAGTCGAATTAGACTGGAAATCCCTGGTCGTGTCCAAGACTAAGAGATTCATTACAGACATGACTTAGCATTTCATGGCTGAAGCTTTACTCCTCGCCAGGAAGTGGTAGGATAAATTCGTTAATTTCCAAGGCATAAAGAAGAGAGCCCTAGAATTGGTCCCAGAGTTGGGCCCTTCATTTGAAGAGATGGAAAAAGAAATCACTCAAGTAGAAGCTGGGAGGAAAGAAAAGACATAAGACAAAGGAAAGCAACAGGTCAGTCCATAGGCCACAGAAGAACCAAGGGCTTGACTCAAGGACGAGTCAAGGATTGTGGTCAGAGATTTTTGGGCCCTTTGTTTTATTGTTAGAAGTTGTGCAAGTCACAGAGGAGTAGGACAACAAAACAAGAAAATAAATAAAAAATGGTTGGAAGGAAGGAAACTGCAACACCAACATGGAGAAAGAAGTTACAACAGAACAAGAACAAGAAAGCATGCGATGAATACGATTGTAAAGGGTTGGATTTTAGGTT
>JASDQU010107429.1:194256-215411 GCA_032191745.1 Picea mariana | reverse complement strand
AGAGGTTGGCATAGGAGGACGACTCATATCATTTGGGCATGGTGATAGTGCAGAGGAGAGAAGATGAGAAGAATTGGATAGAGGACAAGCGCAATTGGGCAAAGGGCGAGCGCGATTGGGTAGAGGATGAGTACAATGCATGAATGCAATACTAATTTAAGATAACCCTCCAATTTTGAATATGACCAAGGTGGAAATGGTTGAATTCATTGATGAATTCATCACACACGAGTTTCCATGTGTGAGTATGAGTGCGTCGATTTTGAATTCAAAGAGTATCTTTTGGAGTGAAGGAGTTAGATCAATGTCCAAGTCTTCGACTTGGACATTTGATCATAAAAATGTGTTTAAAAATTGTATCATTTAACTCTCAATTGCCATTTAACTATATCATCATACCACTAAACAACCAAATAAATTCAAACAATTCCTGGTTACCTAAAATCATGGTCATTTACTGTGTGTATGCACCTCATCTGATCCTTCATATGAAGCATCATTCAGTCGTCCATATGGAACCCCATATGGTCTTTCAAATGGAACTCCATACAACACTCCATATGACACTCCATATGGTACTCCTATGTGAAATGAAATCTGTTCATCTTGTAATGGATGTTTTATCTAGAACACTCAGTATTAAACACTTTTGACAGTCATAGTGAACAGGAGTAGAGACAGGATAAGAGTGTTTCATTATTACTTGTTTTTCCATCGTGCTCACACATCATAACAATCCATTCCTCTATATCGCATATTATAAGGCATTTAATCATAGTCTATAATGAACATTCTATAGAAAATACTAGTTAAGTGGTCTGTCGAAGAAATATACAACAGGTTTATAACACATAATGAGCATTTCAATATAAAATAATTGTCGATATAATAGCCTGTATCACGAAAACAATACACACAAATTTTTACAAAGATTCTACTTATTCTTCTCATGGAATATAGATAGGCAGTGTTGTCATTTGTCAGCTCATGAAACCCCTCCCCCACTCCTAAGTATTGTGGCACCTCACAATAAAAAATATGGGAAACTAGTCAATTCTCCCAATAACCAAAGATTTACACCTTGTTAACTGTAGAGATAAATTTCACACATCAGTTTGACGAGACAGTTAGAATATGGCCCCACTTATAGGATATAATATCCTACATATAGTTAAGAAGAGATAGGCGAGATAATTTCAAGATAGTATCAAAGTTAGTTCCCAATGACATATTTATGCAGTTCATTAACCTTAAGCTTAACCATACATACTTCGTGTCAGCTTTGTCTATAAGTAATGTCATACATCAGGACTAGTTTAAGATTTAGGAATTTCTTATTTTTTGTCAGATTATCATCCTCGCTAGGTAGAATGCCCCGCTGCCAGTAAGCATGTTCAGTACTCTGGCAGATTTACCTAGTCATACCACAGGCTGATACCCGCTCCTAGTAGACCTGTTCAGTATCTTGACGGGCTATCCTCTTACACCCTCAAAGACTGGCCCTCCATCTTTTAAGATTTTAATATAAGATTGAATTGTGCAAGAAGATGGGGGGACAAATCTGAAAAAAAAAACTTTTTTTATTTTATTTTTTAGATTGGGATGGTATTTATGTTAGAGGATGACTCTCCTTTATATATTCCTTAGGGATTGTCTTGATGTAATGGGTACTAAAGCGAATGTATCCTATCTAAATATATGATATAATCAAACATTTTTAGTGTGTAGTGGATGGTACCATTGGGAAAGAACATAAAGGTATCGTTAGGATCAACTCACTTTCTTCCTTTTTTTTTATATGTTTCCATGGCTAACTGCTAATCAAAACTCCTTGTTACTCTTTAATAAAGATACTTTACTCACTTACTCAGGATTCTTGGGGAACCTGTATGAGTAACCTCTAAGTTTGATGGTTAAGGTTTCACTTCCTTATATCTTGTGGTGATGGTTTAAGAGCAACTGCTATTAAAGATGCCTTGAGAAAAAAATAAGATGGAAATCTTTGCAAAAATGTGGCTAATTACAACAAATCATTATTCAATTTATGCTTAGCAGACAACAAGGTTCAAATATAGCGATATTTTGAAGGAAAATACTTCCTTTATATCTCCTTGAAACTGTTTACTCATGGTGAAATAAATAACTACAGAAATCTTTAGAATTGTCTATCAACAAAATTTAAAATTATTTACATATGTACAGTCAAAAATTCAGAAAAAAACATTCAAGAACAAGGGGGGACTTCCCCATCTACTAAGGCCAATGCCTTGTCAGTTGACAGGACCTGTAGAAAATCTTCTTTGGAAGTGGGTCTATGATAAAGTTTGAGTCGGTGTCCATTTACTACAAAAGAGACTTGTCCATCATCAATTGATTTAATTTTCACAACCCCATTTTCATACATGGTGACTACCTCGTAAGGACCCAACCATCAAGTGGTAAGGTTTCCTTTGAAGGTTTTAAATCGGGAGTCAAACAAAAAATCCCAATCACTAGGTTGGAAGTGTTTCTTCTTAATAAACTTGTCATGCCACTTGCTCCTCTGATTTTGGACTAATATTGTTCGTTGGATAGCATATTTCCTGATCTCATCCAACTCGTTTAATTGTAGGGCTCATTGTTTCTGAGCCTCATCTAAGTTTAATCCCAATTTTGTGGCAATACGAAAGGTCCTTACTTGGAATTCTATTGGTAGAAGTACATGTTTCCCATACACT
Source organism: Picea mariana (assembly GCA_032191745.1). NCBI lineage: Eukaryota > Viridiplantae > Streptophyta > Pinopsida > Pinales > Pinaceae > Picea > Picea mariana. Next base: position 212,694 of record JASDQU010107429.1, on the reverse strand, counting down.
AGCTCATAAGGGGTATGCCCAATGGTGTTTCTCTAGGTGGTCTGATATGCCCACAGAGCCTCTGGAAGCCTATCAGCCCAATCCCGATGATGCAATTGAACAATCTTGGTTAAGATAGCTTTCAAAAATTTGTTTGTGGACTCTACCTGACCATTAGCTTGTGGGTGGTATGGAGAAGACTTGCAGTGCTTAATCCCATATTTCTTTGTTAGTTCTCTCATCATCTTGGAAGTGAATTGATTTCCTTGGTCTGTAACAATTTCATGAGGAACACCAAAGCGGGTGAAGATGTATTCATAAATGAATTCAACAACATATTTTTCTGTAGCCCTGAATAGGGATTTTTCTTCTACCCACTTGATGACATAATCTGTACAAACCAAAATATAATTTTTCTTACGAGACATGGGTGAGATTGGTCCTACAAAGTCAAGGGCCCATTTTTTGAAAGGTTCTATCATAACTTGGGCATGCAAGGGAATTTCATCAGCGGACGTGGGTCTTCATATCCTTTGAAAACTATCGCAACTCTTCACATACTTGGCAACATCCTTGAAAATGCTAGGCCAATAGTACCCTGGATGTAACACCTTATATGCTATACGTTTGTCATAAATATTGCCACCACATGGTCCATCATGAAAACTTCGTAGGATATCTGGTATCTCGTATTCTCAAACACATCTACGAATAATCAAGTCTGGACCAGTACGAAAAAGGTCATGACCAACCCAAGAGTAATTGGCACTTTCCGTAATAATTATATGCTTTTCATGAGGTGACAAATGAGATGGTAACTTCCTAGTAGCCAAATAGTTTTCCATATTCGCAAACCATGAGGCATTTACAGAGAGGTAAAAAATGTTCTCATCTGGGAAACTATCATCAACGAGAATATCATCATCCTCATTTTTTATGCGTGAAAAAAAATCAGCTACCAAATTCTCCTTTCCAGGTCGGTCAAGAACGTTGATATTGAACTCTTGCAATAGCAGGAGCCACCTAGTCACTCGGACATTAGTAATGGGTTTATTCATGAGAAATTTGGATGAGATCAACCAAACCTAGAATTTCCACTGACTGTATGCACCCAACAACACTTGCTTAAACCAAGAATAGGACTTATAATGGGAATGAGTGGAGCCTATCTCCTCTGCTGCTACGGAGAAAGAATAACCTTGCCGTCTTGTATGGAAAAGTGATCGGTATGTAAAAATACTTCATAACCTATGATGTAGTGGAGAAACTTATTGATAGCATGAACTACTGCCAAGAATTCCTTTTTAATAACTGTATAGTTTAAGTCAAAAGGGGACAAGTTCTTTCTCACAAAATAAATGGCATAGGGTTGTTGGTCTTCTTTCTAACCTAATACTGCTCCTATTGCAGTGTCAGAGGCATCGGTGGATATATTAAATGGGAGAGCCCTGCCACATACAACTTATATTTCATAGTTTCAAAGGTGGCTTAACACTGCTCAGTCCAAACAAAATCAACATATTTTATTAACAATCCAAACATGGGTGCAACAATCTTTGCGAAATTTTCAATAAATCGTCGGTAGTATCCGGCATGTCCAAGAAAGCTTCTCACCTCTTTTTGGTTCTTGGGGGTTTTAAGTTTGATGATGACCTCAATATTAGCAGGATCAACTTTAATCCCTTTAGATGAAACGTGATTTCCTAGAACCACTCCTTCAGTTAACAACATTTTACATTTTTCATGACTTAAAGACAGGTTCATTTCTTGGCATCTGATAAGGACTTTTTCTAAGTTATCTAAGGCTTCCTGGTAAGTATTTCCATATACTATAAATTCATCCATGTATACCTCCACACAATCCTGAATAATATCAACAAATATCCCTAGTACTGCTCGTTGAAATGTGTCAGTAGGATTACACAATCCAAATGGTAAAACCCTATAGGCATAGGTGCCCCAAGAATAAGTGAAGGTAGTCTTGTCCTAGTCCTCGGGTGCTATGAGAATTTTATTGTACCCGCTATATCCATATAAAAAGGAGAAATATTTCTTTCCTGATAGGGTATCCAAGACTTAGTCAATGAAAGGAAGAGGAAAATAATCCTTCAGAGTGGCCTTGTTAAGCTCCAGGAAATCAACACGAATTCTCCATTTCTTGGTTATGTTTTTTGGAACCACTACAAGTGGGGATACCCATTTACTGTCGAAGATGGGATAAATGAATCTGACATTTAATAACTTTTGGATCTCCTCTTTTACTATATCCTTGAGTGTTGGGTTCATCCTTCTCTGGGGTTTCCTAACATGTGTTACTTCCCCCTGGGTATATATGTGATGAATTCATATGTCAGGGTGTATAACCTTCATGTTAGTGTATTCCTAGGTGAATGCCTCTGATTGTTCTTTAAGGACACTTACTAACTTATTTTGTTGGTCTGCATCTAGTCCAAAGTTTATATGTAGAAATTTCCCTGAACTAATCTTGTAGGGCATGGTATAAGATGTTGCAGACTCGTCTATCTCAAAGATAAAATATGTCGAAGACAAAATTGATGGGTCCAATTGTTCCTGAAATTATTCCCCAAACATGTACTCAAATTGGGGAAAATATTGTGGAAAATCAACACACGTGATAGCATAAATAAACTGGTTTAGCACATTTTCTGTTGTGTGCTCCTGAAGTGCCCATGAGTGATCACTTGGCAACACGGGCTCTTCCCAGTCCTCATTCTCATATGGAAATTCAAGCCACCATATATTATCCATGATAGGTTGAGTTGGTGGATATATGGTGAGATTCTAGATAGAAAGTCCATTTGAGAGGGTCATTTCCCCCTCTATGTAGCCAATAAATGCATTGGTTGTAGCTAACCAAGGTCTTCCCAAAATAACAAGATTCCATTTGGTAGGATCCTTTGAGTGGATGACCAGAAAGTATACTAGGTAGTCCCATGAGGCTAAAGTAACTATGATATCATCCAAGATTCCTTAAGGTATAACCCTTGTCTTATCTGCAAATTTCAGAATAGTTGGGGTAGGTCTAAGAAGAGGTCTTAATTGTAATTCCTCCAAGGTAGTAATGGTCATAAAATTGATGGATGCCCCTAGGTATATGAGAGTGTTTCTCATGGAAATATCATTAATGGTTATGGTCACCATGGGGTTCCATGGGTTCCCATATTTTGCAACCTTAGGCTTCTCTGATATGTACTCAGAAAGTTCTCTTATCAAATGTACTATTGGAGGATCCTTCTGCTTCCTTCCTGGGTTCTTAATACAAAATTATTTGACCACCTTACTGTAGATTGGAATATCCTTAATGGATTGAAGCAAGGGAATTTTGACACAAATATTCTTCAATTCATTCAAGATGTCAAATTCCGGTTGTGTGGTGGGTTTCTCGATCACTAATCTTTCTGGATAAGGAGGGGCCTTTGTAATTTTTGAAGGTTCATTTTGGGGAATCTTGGGTTCTTGGTCCTTAGGGATGATAAAATATTCCCATATAGTGTCATCCATGGGTTTTTTCAGGGTTTCCTCTTATTCTTCTTCTCGGATGACTACTGAAGGCCTCTGCCTGTCCAGAACTTTTCCCGACCTTAGTTGAATCTCCTGTAATGATCGAATAGAAGAAATAACATATGTCGGGAAGGCTTGCATATCAACATTGTGAAGAGGTTGAGTGGGTTTATTATTAGGATTGGGCACTGGTTGTGCCGGTAATAATGTTGGCCTTGGGGAGCTTGCATTTTGATATTGTTGTGATTTTTGTGGAATAGGAGGTAAAGGTGGTGGAACAAAACCTAGAAGAAGCTACGGTATGTTCGATGCAAACTGAGGGTAAGGATGGTTGGGCATAGGGATAGGTGGAGCTTGAGGGTTCCCTTGGTTATGCCCTCCTCTCCATCCTTGAAGCCAAGGATGGTGGTAGTGTGTAGACCAGTTTTGCCAACTTGGTGAGTTCCACTATTGTGGTTGTTGATAATAGGGTGGAACTTGAGGCTGCGGATCTAGGTATGTAGGTTGATTCTTAGGCTGCAATGGCCTCCTAGCTGCATAAGGGGACTCCCCAGGATCCCCACTTCTATATATGGATAAAAAACTAGGCAATGATGGACATTTATTAGTTGAGTGGTCCTCCATGTAGAATCCACAAACTGAAATGTTATCTAATGGGCATTCCCTTGAGGAATGCTTCCTCCTGCATGCTGGGAAAAATATGCTCATTGCTTCATTTTCCTCCTCCTGTTTCTTTTTAATCTTTAGGGTGTCCAACTCAGAACCTATTGTGCTTAAGATATATGTTTTGAAGTTGTCTAAAAGGTTCCCTATCTCTACTCTCATGATACCACCTGAACTAACTGGTTTTAAGTTTCTACTATAAGGATCTCGAACATTCTTCCCTGTTTTATCTCTTCTCCTTGAGTAATTCTTACACATTTCATAGATTTCAGAAAATGGTTTATGGGAGATGTCACCTGATGCCATCAGATTAAGTATTTCTAGGTATTCCTTTGAAATTCCTTTAAGGAACAAAGCCCAGACTACATCATCTGGATGGTCATGATACTTCGATTTATGTGAGATGTAGGCAAATTGTTCCATATAATCCTCGAGATTATCGTCTTCTAACTGTTGGATTTTGAAAATATCATTACGAGAATCCTTGGACTTGCACTAGTCTTGGTACTTATTAAGAAATATATCTTTCATGGCTTCCCAAGACCTAATACTGGACTCTCCCAACCCCATGAACCATCTCAGTGCAGAGTCCTTGAGGGTGGCAGGAAAGAGTTTTAGTTTTTGGGCATCTTGTAAGTAATTATATCTCCTACATAAGATGTTGAACTCAAATAGGAAGGTATCTAGGTCTTCACTTCTTTTACCATAAAAGGTGGGAAGTGCCGAGAGTGGAATTATTTTCATATTGACATTCTGTGTGGTGTCCAAAATTAGAAATCTGAAGGTAGTTTCAGTTTGGTTTCCAACTTCTTCTCCCTCCTCGTGTCTTACATGGTTGTGATCCCCCAATATAACAATCGCCAAATTTCCCAACACAAGCCCCCAATATAACAACCGCCAACTTGTGCTCGCTCCAAGTGTAGGATGCAGTGCCAGACACAGTGCCGGATGAAGTACCAGATCGAGTGCTGGATAGAGTGTCGAATGAGCTACCAGATGAAAATTTGCATTGCGAATTCATCCTGTGACACATAGATCACACATTAGATTCTTTTAAACACTAAATCAAATTGAATTTAACTCAAAACCATTGCAAAACATCAATTGTAGATACATGTGTAGATCCACGATGAATTGATACAATATCCTTTGAAAAAATCTTCAAAATGGTTAAATACACATATTATAATGATACAAAAAGGATTCAATCATCATCATAAAGCAACCAAATAATGAGCCCAACAATAGTTATACTATAAATATAATTTATATTATAAAGGAATGAGATAGTTTGTTTGAGAAAAATTGCGTGGCCTACTCTTTCTTTCATCTACTACTACTTTGAAATGCATCATCTTAGGATTTTTTTATTTTCTTCTCATCTTTCCTCTTTGTTTTCTTTGGACCTTATCCGGGTACTCTAGATTAAACAAGTGGAACCAGTTTCATGGGTTTAACATCTCTTTACTGTGATTCATTGGATCAATTTTCAATCTAATTGGAATGCATATAATAACTCATTCATGCTTGTAGCAGTTAGATATTCAAGTAGGTTATTTATTTTACCATTTTTCATTTTGTATGATAAATAGTCTAATGTTCTTTTTTTCCATGGTCGAAAAGGGTGAGTAATATTTTTATCAATTGACACACAAAGCATGCCAATGGGATACACAACATGCCCATTGGCACGCTGTGTATGCCAATTGACATACACAGTAGGTCCAATGGCCTGCTACCAATTGGAAAACACAACAACCAATTGGCCTTTAGTGTGTCACCTTGTTGTGGTCTTGGCTACATAAGCATATCAATGAAATAATTTTTCATATTGAGTGCCATTTATTTCAAATGCAAAGTGATTTTTTTATTGCATATCCAATTCTTCGGAAAGAGATTTTGTTTCCTCACATTGTCCTTGCCTATAATTACTTGCTTGGTGTGTTTACAAGCTTTTGAATTTTTAATTTCTTAAAATTATAATATTTTGGGTATAATCCAACTTTCATCATATTTTTTTTATTTCTATCAGGTGTTTCTCAAAGATGATTGACCAAGATTGAGTAACAAAGAATTATTTAGAAAAAACAATGAGCAAAGCAGCACATGCATGTAAACTCATTGTAGATCTCCAACTTTCGGGTTTGTTTTAACTAGGATCTATGATTTTTTTAAAGCATACTAAGGAAAATAGCACACATGCATTGGACACTTATCCTAGGATTCCAAATTTTAGGGTATCTCCGCGATGTTGGTTTTGTTTGCATTATACATGTGATGTATTTGGAGGGAACATGGTTCAGATCCTCATTAGTGTAACACAAAAAAGTTAAATATGTACTTAAATTTTGAAGGCTTATTTTGTCTTAAATACAAATGGTTGTTATCTATACTTCGATATCAGTTGAAGTGATTAATTGGTTGTTGTTAGAGGTACTCACAATGCACATTTATTGAAGTTTTAATTTGTTAGTTTTGGTTCTTTACTTCTTTTTATCTACAGATTGCATGCAAATTGATGGCCAAAATTAGGTATTGAACATAACCTTGGTTCATAACCTTTGCATCTATTATCAATGGAACAAACTATAGGATCAATAATTGCATATATTGTAGCACAAATTCAATAGAGCCACTCATGTATCTATAAGACACACCCCATTTGAGGTCTATTTTGGATTCCAACCTTTACCTCCTTATGAGATTCTATTTGATGTCCCTACTTCATCCATATCTTACCAAGAGAAGGAGAAAGAAAAAACTTCTTCTTTTGTGAAGAAATTGGCCAAGGTTCATAGTAGAGGCCATACTTCAAAAGACATAGTCCAAGTACAAGGCATTGCATGACTGACATTGAGTTGAACCAAAACTTCATGTTGGTGAGAGATTTTGGCTCCACTTGGATAACCAATGCTACAAAAATCATCACAAGATCAATATCACTTGGATAACCAGTGCTTCAAAGGTGATCTGTAAGATGAAATGACCTACACTTGGGTGGTTCTTGCGAGAGGCATGTAGAGTATTGAGAATAACTACTTGATTAATGATGCATGTAAGTATGTGTGAGATAGATTCTGGTATACAATGAGATCGATTTCTTGTTATAAATAGTGCCAATATTATGCACAAGCTATGGGGATTTGTTTGACGTCACAATATTCATTTAGAACATGTAGCATAGAGGCCATAGATACATTTGTTGATGGGAAACAAACAAGATGATGAGAACTCATCTGTGGGTTTCTTGGTCAATTGAAATTATAAGAATAGAAATGTATCTTGTGCATTGATGGATTGAAGTTTGTAACATTGTGATGAAAAACTAAAAGAACAAAATGTAGTGGTTCATGGGTTTATGAGCCAAGGTGATTGGCACAATAAATTGTAGAAAGAAAATGAATAAGTACTTGGTTCATGTAATTGGAGACCTTGGAATTATGACATCCATAAAAAAAAAATGAGGTCATGAAGAAGTTACCACAAGGACTGATAGAGCATTGGTAGACCAACTTTTGATTCATGCATATGAAATGATGTAGGAATACCAACACAATATTTATGATGCTGAAATATACTTATTTCTAATGTCGTTCTGACAACACTAATGTTGGTCATAATTTATATCCAAATCTAGTAGTGATTGTTGGTTCTAATTACAATTAACTATATGTTTTTAAAGAAGTGTGCTAGGTTTATATGTCTCCAAAATAATTTTTACAATGGAGGTACTAAGATGATTTCTCAAGTGGTGAACAATGTGGTTTTCAATATAATTCTAGTGGTGACAAAATATGGTTTTGGGGACATATTTCTTGATGCAAGAGAAAATAAAAAGCTTGCTTCTAAGACATGAAAAAAAATCACAAACACTCCATAAGGGTTGAAGGTGTCGTCCAAATGTCTTAAATGACGGTTATAAAATCCAAGTAAGGAAAGTGAAGGTATGAATGAGAAATTGAAGTAAGCTACACCCAATATGATGAAATACAAGAGATGTATCACTATTTGTCTCATGTGCTCTTACAATCCCACGAGTATGCCACTTGGTGATAAACCTATGGCTACCCACTAGGATACCTCTTTGCCAATCATGGATAGGGTTACCACCCTCCCAAGTCAGGAAACACATGGATTTGAACAAGTTGGGTGAATCATGAGGATAAATCACTCCAACTTAAGCTTTAACATCAACTTAGATGGCACACCCTTTGTTTTCTTATTTTTGAATTACCTTTGTGATTTTTGATTTGCAAGTGTATACGAGTTCTGTCATGTTTGCATACTAAGGACAAAAATAAATGTTGTTTTTATTCATATGAGATATGATCGATATAGTATTACAATGATGATTTTTCCATATATAAATAAAATATAAGGACCATGCATGAAAGGATGCATCCCTTGGATAATCAATAACTATTTATTATTATAATTTACTTATTATATATAATATTTAATAATCAATAATAATATTATTAATTATTAATCTAAAAGAATGTATTCTCGATGTTGTCCAAACATAAACACTCCCTCTCAATGAAGGAGACATTTTTCATCATGCCAAGCTTGTCTCTGAAGTATACAAACATCACCCTAGACTCATGACACTTGTCTGTAAGTCTTGGGATATGTCTCTCTCCCACCTGAACCGAGGAGAAATTATTTCTACGACTCTCACTCTAAGTCAATTGACACTCTCTGAGATCAGGCTCACTCTGGGTCCGCATGTAATAGAATATAGCATCTTGAGTCTTTATCATTCCTGGTCAAATCACCATGACTAGGACAAATACCACACCAGGATCTTTCACCACAGGTACACACCTGTGAGCGAATTTCATCTTGATGCTAACTAACACATCGAACTTGAGTCCATATTATTCCTTGTCATGATCAAGGAAGGACTACGCCTAGGCCCATTTACCACAAGTGCACCTTTATGATAAATGCATCCTATCTCCCTTGGTCTGCATCCCAATATAGGAGAAGGTCCTCCCGATGCTGAAACATCAACACTCCCTCTTAGCTAGGGAGTTATATTTCCACAGTAGTACACAACTACTATCTAGTGGTACACAACCACTACTAGTATCACACAACTACTATCTAGTGACACACATTTACTCCCAGTGGTACACAACCACTGTAGTAGTACACAATTATTGTCTAGAGACACATAGTCTCCAACAGTGGTACACAATCATTGTAGTAGCATACACAAACAATCTAGTAATACACAACTACTATCCAGAGACACACAGTCTCTGCCAGTGGTACACAAACATTGTAGTATCAAAAGGTATGTCACACATGGCACTCCCATGTGGAATTCTAGAGGCTACTCCCTCTAGAAACACTAGGGTCAACTCCCCATAGAGTGTGACGTCAAGCTAAACTTCTTTGACATGTCCTCATGTTCTCTCCATAAGGGACATTGGGATATAATCCCAAACCCACTTATCCCTTCTTAGATAAGTGTCCCACTTATCCCTTTTCGAATAAGTGTCCTCATAGATCAACTCAACTCATTTCATAGAGGAGTATGATCTGGAGAATGCCTATCACACATGGAACTCCCTTGTGGACCTCTAGAGGCCACTCCCTCTAGAAACACTAGATTCAACTCCCCATAGTGTGTGATGTAAAGGTCAACTCCCTTGACATGTCCTCATGTGCTCTCCACATGGGACATGTCCTCATGTTCTCTCCAAAAGGGACGTTGGGCTATCCCTTCTTGGATAAGTGTCCTCACAGATAAACAAACTTATTCCTTCTCGAATAAGCCCAAACCCACTTATCCCTTCTCGGATAAGTGTCCTTATAGATCAAATCAACTCAATCAAAGAGGAGTATGATATGGATATTGTCTCAGGAATCTGAAAACATCAACACTCCCTCTCAGCGAGGGAGGCATTCTTTGCCATACCAAGTCTGTCAAAGAAGTAATCGAACTTCATCCTGGTTTGGTAAGAACATCAACAAATTTCTCATCTATAGGAAGGTATTGCGCCAATACTTCCTTCCTCTACACCATGTCTCAGAATAATAGTGGAATCCAAAACATGTCCAAATAAATCTACAAGGATCTTGCGAACTCACACTACTTCGTGTACTTCCACACTCAATGAAATGTACTTTTATTCTTCGATGTTCAAGGCCACATAAGTCAGTTTCCTGCTACAACAGGAAACCATGGAAAATCCTACATTGAAGCAACACTTAGAGGTGCTCTTCCTATCCATTTCAATCCCTGCCCAATCAGAGTCAGTATATCCATGTAATATCATGTCAATATTAGAAGTATATCTCCAACCATGTCCAACTGTACCTCATAGGTATCTCAACACATGCTTTGCATAAATCCAATGTGTATGTCTCCATTGACTCATAAACTTGATAAGTGTACTCATTTCATAACAAATATTTGGTTTGGTGTTAACCAGATACATCAATGATCCAATCAGTTGTCTGTATAGATTCAAATAAATTTCGTCAGAATCGAAAGAAGACACACTTATTTTCCTCAGATTCCTCATCATTGGTGTAACCATGGGCCTCAAGTTTAGCATCCCAAAATTATTCAATATATCTACTGTGTAATTCCCTTAACTCAGAAAGATATAATCATTTCTCTGCCACACCTCTAGTCCCAAGAAGTAGTGCATCATACCAAGGCCCTTCATCTCAAACTTAGAGGCCAACACATACTTCCATTCAACAATAAATCTCTCTGTACCGGTGAGAAATAAATCTTCAATGTAGAGGACCAAAATCAAGGACTCACCATTAACAATCTTGTAGTACAGGATGGGATCGATAACACTTTTGTTGAATCCCAAAATCATCAGGTGTCCATCAATCCTCACATACCAAGCTCAAGGTGGTTTCTTGAGTCCATAGAAGGCCTTCTTCAACCTACACACATGAGACTCTTTCTCATGTATTACAAAACCATATAGTTTCTCGATGTATACTTCTTCCTCAATATCTCTTTTGAGAAAGGTTGTCTTTACATCCATATGATGTACTCTCACACCCATGGATGTTGCAGGGGAAATAATCATTCATATAAAAGTGTATCAAGCAACAAGAGAAAATGTCTCCTCATAATCTATTTCCTCCACATGAGAGAATCCTCTAGCGAAAGGTCTCATTTTGTGCATCTCAATGCTCCTGTCAAATGTGTTTTATCTTGTAGATCCATTTGGAATTCACTACAGACTTCTTGATGCAGCCCCTTTACTTCCCCGTAGGGCTGCACAACCTCCTGGTCTTAGATCTCTGATTCTCGAGTCAAAAGACTCTTTGGAACCCTGAAGGTCCCCCTCTGTATCTAAACATAGGCCCCCTCGACTTCTTGGTGCAGGTATGACAACAACCCACGACCTTCTCTTTCACTCTGTGTGAAAACTCAAAGTGTCAGCGTTATCTCCCTTTCAAATAATCCCTCTCTTGATGTGACCTAGGGCTATAACCACATGATTGCGGACGCGATCACAAGCGGTTTAGGGTTAAACCAATTTTGGCCCGCAATGATCCTACGACTTCCACACATCCCCTTGGTGAAACCACTATTCAAATTGCGGCCCACCTTCGATTCTTTAACCTCCTTGCAACTTCTTTCTCCACAATGACATGGGATCGTCAATCTCACGATATTGATGATCGATGATTCAAATATGCGCCTTTATTATCTATGGACCAAATCAACTCTCTCTGAATCGATGGTCCAGATTCTCTTCGAAATTCTAAACTCTGTGAGTTTGGAATCTAAAACTCAACTTCCTTCCATACTTCACCCTTCCAGAACTGGCAATCTACGAACACCTATCCCATAAATCAACAGCCCTGCCTCCACCTGGGTGTTTGACCTTTTAAACTAGATCAACGGTCCAATGACCCCTTCTCAATCAACGATCGAGATTTCCTCCGAGGCTCCGAACTTCTGAGATTTCAAATCTCAAACCGCTTTCTTCCAATGTCTTTTACATGGAGTCTAAGATCTCCTGACGTGTGTCCTCCCTGATCTAGTGATCGAGGATTACTTCGGGGAGTTACTTGAAGTTAACCGATTTGCGCCATGTCTCCTCCAAATCCAACGATCCAGATATTATTATAGGACTTCGGGTCTCCGCGCTCCGGTGTTTTTAATTCTCAAACCGAAAACTTACTTCATCTTTTCCTCGGAATATGAGATCTATTGATAAGTGTCTCCCCACAGATCAACGATTCATGGCTCTTCGACTCTCCATGCTTCGGGAGTTTCAAGTTTCAACTTCCTCCTTCCTCTAGATCTTTCGAGCTGCTGACACGTACCCTCCTGCCTTCAACGGTCCAGATATGCTTCAGATCTCCAGCTCTCCTTGCTCCAAGAGTTTTAAGTCTCAAACTTGACTCCTTGTGCGCCCAAAATATCTGATGGCTCACGCTTGATCAATCAAATGGTTGAGATTCCACCTCGGTGTTTGGGCACTTTGGACTTCGGGAATCTCAAGTTTCAAGCAGCTCTCCCTCCTGAGATTACAACAACCGATAGCTATGATTCCTCCCGGCGATCCGACGCTTGGTATTCACCTCAATCTATCTGACAGCTCAGATCTACCTCACTAATCGGATGGTCGAGATTCTATTTTGGGTCTCCGAACTCTGGGAATCTCAAGTTTCAACCCTGATAGATTCTCTCCTCTATATGCGAAGTGATAAGGTTCATGCACTTATGTATGATCCGACAACTGTCGATATTCTTCCCTGTGATCCGGCCATCACAGTCGTTCTCCCTTCTGAGCTTCTGATATCTCTATGCCTTGGAAGATTTATCCGCTTTCAAAGGTTCCAAACCTTTGTTCTCCCGATGATTTCGTCTCTAGAATCTTGTCAACACTTGTGAAAAAGTGTTATCTCTTCTGAGATTCTATCATTAATAGGATTTCGATCTCCCATGCACACCTTGCGTTCTCAGGATTTCGAATAAATTAGTTCAAAGGATTTTCTTAAAAATAAAATGCTTCTCGCCCACCTGACGTTTTTCTGCGCTAGTTCTTCGAAGCTTGTTGGCTTGTTGATGCTGTGCACACCTTGCACTTGGTATGAGTTTCTCTGGTTCTCTCTGAACTTCTCTCTGAGTCAATACGAGACTCAGTCGATGCACTCCTTGCATTCAAGATGCACACCTTGCATACAAGTATCAGAAGAGAAACGATTGAAACTCAACCAACTTCGTCATGAAGTCATACAGTTAATCTCTCAAACAATCATACATGAATGAACTAGAATAAATCATACACATAGAATAACATTGATTCAATCACACATGAAATGAACATAGTCCAAGGATTTGGGACAATTTATGTCTGTTCTATTCATACATGAAAAAAAAAATACATAGTGTTTCTGTTACTCTACCCTGCTCTACTGATCTCTCTATTCTGTCTCATACTTTCTGATTCTATTACAATGCAATACTGAAAACCTATCTAAGGACCGCTCCATGAGCTCTCTCATCCTATTCTGAAATCTATCATTTCAAATTCAAAGCTATTACCTACTCTGTCCTATTACAATAACTACTAGTTATTTCCAGATAGAATCGACACTCTATATCTGTATTTCTTATAGTCCTTCAAGACTTTACAAACAAGTTACATTTTTTAAATTATGTTACAAAAATATCTCAACAACCCATTAAATTTTGAGTTAAATGCTTGATTGGAAATTTTGTCACTGCTGAGATGTCATTTGTTTGCCTCCACGCATGCGTTGTTGACTTTGAAGGTGATGCTTCTACATCATACTCCTCTGGTTAAAAATTTTCATGGACTCCTATCCATGAGCTCCTACACTGTTTTTCCATGCTTCAAAATATTAGGTTTTGTGACCCAACTTGCATCTTCCATTGGATGATCTTTCCACTTCACCAAGTATTCAGGATATGTCTTCCTCTTGGTTTTCTTTCCATCCTTCTATTCAATGATTTTCTCCATATGAGGTTTTTCTGCTGTGGGAAATTGCTCTTCCCATTGAATTTATTTTTGATCATCTGATTCTCCTACTTCATCTCTCCTGTAAGGATATAGGTATGCAACATTGAATATTGGAAATATCCCAACATTGTCTGGCAACTCAATTTCATAAGGATTAGCTGCAAATTTTCTGAGAATCCTACATGGTCCTATCTTTTTCATCTTTAACTTGTTATGCATTCCCCTTGGGAATCTCTCTTTTCTCAAATGAGATAAAAATTCATCTCCAACTTCGAATTGAACTTCTCTTCTCTTTTGATCAACTCTGCTCTTGTATTTCTGACTGATGTCCTGTAGCTGCTCTCTGACTCTGTCATGAATTTTCTGCATTTCTGTTGCAAAATCCTCTGCTCTAGAACTTCTGAACTCATCTTGACTCAAATATATCAACCCTGTAATCCCTCTTGGTTTTAAACCATGCACAATTTCAAATGGAATTTTTCTTGTGCTCCTGTTCACTGAATTGTTGAATGAAAATTCTTCTTGTGCCGGGATTTGATCCCATTGTCGACCTTGCTTAGTGACTAAACTTTTCCACAATTTTCTGAGACTTTTGTTTACTAATTTGGTTTGTCCATCTTTATGAGGGTGATATGATGAACTAAAGGATAAGTTCATCCCCAACCTATTCCATAGAGTCCTCCAAAAGTGTCCTACAAATTTGGTATCCCTGTCTAAAACTATGCTCCTTGTAAATCCATGTAGTCTTACCACTTCTCTGAAAAATAAATAGGCAATGTGTGTGGAATTTCTTGTCTTCTGGCATGGTATGAAATGTGTCATTTTTGAGAATATGTCTACCACAAAAAATATGGAATCACTCCCTTTTTTAGTTCTAGGCAATCCCAAAACAAAATCCATATTGATTACATCCCACGACCTCTCTGGAATTGGTAATGGCTAATACAAACCAGTGTTTTGTTGTCTTCCTTTTGCATACTGAAAAATTATGCATTTGTTCACAAAATTATTCACGTCTTCTCTCATGCTCGGCCAATAATACAAATTTCTCAGCTGTGCAAATGTCTTATCATGACCAAAGTGTCTAGCTAAACCTCCACTATGTTTCTCTTTCAGTAGGTTGTCTCTCATTGAGAACTTCAGAATGCATAATTGGCTTCCCTTGAACAATAATCCATCTTAGATCAAATATTCAGTCCATGGGCTTCTGTCTCCCAGTAAAGGATTCTTGCATGCCTCATAAGCTTCTTTGAAATCTGCATCTTCTTTATACATCTCCTTGAGTTGTTCGAACCCCAAGGTATCCACCTGGAATTCCTGTACAATCAAACTCCTTCTGCTCAAAGAATCTGTGACTTTGTTAGAAGTTCCAACAATTTTCTCAATAACAAAAGTAAAATTCTGCATAAATTCTACCCATTTTTCATGTTTCTGATTCAACTTTTCTTGCCTAGTAACAAATTTTAAAGCATGATTATCACTATACAAGAAAAATTCTTTAGGAATTAGATAATGCCTCCATTTTTTCAAAGCTTGAATCACCGCATAAAATTCCTTGTCATATGTGGAATACTTTTTCTTGGCGTCATTCAGTTTCTGACTGAAATAAGCAACTGGCCTATTTTCCTGACTCAAGACTGCTCCAATAACTAATCCACTTGCATCACATCTCACCTGAAATGTTTTTCCAAAATCTGGTAAGACCAGAATTGGCTACTCTGTGATTTTCTCCTTCAACACTTTGAAACTCTTTTTAGATTCCTCTATCCAACTGAAGGACTTGTGTTTCTTCTTCATAGTGTCCAACATGGGTGCACATATGCCACTGAAATTTCTGGTAATTTTTCTATAAAATCTTGCGAACCCATGAAAACTTCTTACCTTAAATATGTTTCTCAACGACGACCATTCTCTGATCTCTCTCACTTTTTCTGGGTCCATATTCAATTCATTTAAAGAGATTACGAAACCCAAATATATGAGCTCCTTCTTCATAAAATAACTCTTCTTCATATTTATCATCAATTTCTCTTGTTGAAACCTTTCCATCACTGATGTCATATGTCTTAAGTGTTCTTCCTTTGTCTTACTGAATATTAGTATGTCATTCATATATACTATGACAAATTTTCCTATGAAGTCTTTCAACACTTCATTCATTAATCTCATAAATGTGCTTGGTGCATTTTTCAACCCAAACGACATGACCAACCATTCAAACAATCGTTCATTTGTCTTGAATGTTGTTTTCCATTCATCTACCTCTCTCATCCTTATTTGATGATATCCGCTCTTCAAGTCTATCTTGGTAAAATAGATTTCTCCACTCAAACAGTCCATCAAATCATCCATCCTCGGTAAAGGGAATTTGTATCTAATGGTTAACTTGTTGATGGCTTGGGAATCTGTACACATCCTCTATCCTCCATCTTTCTTTGGAATTAATACATTCAGTATTGCACATGGGCTTAGGATTTCCCTAGCTAACCCTTTATCCAACAACTCCTGGACTTGATTTTTGACCTCCTCATTCTCCCTAGGTGTCAACCTATAAGATTCTTTGTTTGGTAAACTATGTCCTGGAATAAGGTCAATATGATGGCTTATGCTCCTGATAGGTGGCAATGAGTGTGGTAACTCATCCATGACTATATCAACAAATTTTTCTAATAGTTCCTGGATTTCTATAGGCAAGTATTCTACAGAATTATTCATAAGGATAACTCTAGGCTTCCTCACTACAACAAACTGCATTTCTTTGTCCTTCTTGAATTCTTTTAAGAGCTCCTTCCCACTCATGAGAAGTATGCTTGAACTAGCTTCTTTCTTTTTCTCTTTGTCTTCTATGGGTAACAACATATGTGTTATACCATTCTTTTCTAGGGTATAGGTATTCTTTCTTCCATCATGAATAACCTTTCAGTGATACTGCCATAGCCTCCCCAATAAAATATGACATACATCCATAGGAATTACATCACATAATATTTCATCTTTGTAACCTCCTATTTTAAATTCAACTTGGCACTTTTGACTTACCATGACTTGATGTCCTTTCTGCAATCAAGATACCTTGTATGGATTTGGATGTGTAGTTGTCTTCAGTTCCAAATTTTCCACCATCTCTATGGATACTAGATTGTCAGTTCTCTCAGTGTCTATGATTACCTTGCAAACTCTGTCTTTCAACTTGCAAGCAATTCTAAACAGACTTGTTCGCTGAACTGGTTCCTCTGGTTCCTTTTCTGGTTTGAGAATATTTTTTCTCATCATGAGGTTCCTTCCTCATTCTACTGTTTATTATTCCACATGCTTCTGTGATTCAACAATGTGTGCTTATTCACCTTCTCTCTTTCTATCGGGACATTCCCAAGATTTATGCCCTTCCTTTCCACATGTATAACATTTATCTATGCCTCCTCTGGATATTCCTCTTCCTCTTCCTCTGGAAAAATAACCTCTTCCTCCATGTTGTCCTTCTTTAGAACTTCCACCCTTCTCATGGTGACTATGTTGTTTGTCAGCTTCAAGCTTCGACTTATGGAACTTTTCTCGGTTGGTTCCCTTGCCTCTGCTTTAGTTTTCGTCTCTGCTTCGTTGGCTTTACTTCATGGCCAATTTTTCTTAATATTTCAAGGCTTCTTGATAAAAATCCTTGACTTTACTGACATACATCATGCTGATATCCTCTTGCATTTCATATCTCATCCCATTGATATATCTGGTTGTCTTCTCATATTCATTCTCCTTCTGTCCAACCCTGATGTTTAGTCGGTAAAATTCTTCAGTGTACTCCTTCACTCATAAACCCCTCTGTTTCAGGTTCTGCAATCTTCTGTAAAGATTGATTTGGTAATCCTTCGGGATAAATTTGGCCTTCAACTTGGATACCATCCTATCCCAGTTTTTAATTTTTTTCTTACCATTTCTCCTGCGTTCGGCTTGCAGTTCATCCCACCATAATGATGTATGACCCTTCAGTGTTGTCACTGCATGCTTCACCATATTATCTTCTTTGATATCTTTGTAAACGAAGTATTTGTCCATAGCACATACCCAATCCAACAATTATTCAACTTCTAAATTGCCATCATACATAGGTATCTCTATTCTTTCTCTGGCTCCTATCTTTGAAACAAATTTTATCAAGCGATCCTGTGCAACATCCTCTACGTCATTTTATTCTACCTCTAATTCTTCTCTCTCAACTTCACTGATATCACCAACGTCTGGTTCTCTTCTCCATGTTGTTTCCATGGCATCCAACCTCATTCAGATTCACCCCATTTCT
>JASDQU010107429.1:171910-182605 GCA_032191745.1 Picea mariana | reverse complement strand
AATCCTAAAGTGAAGCAACACTTAGAGGTGCTCTTCCTATCCATTGTGATCCCTGCCCAATCAAAGTTAGTATATCCCTGTAATATCATGTCAATATTTGAAGTATATCTCCAACCATGTCCAACTGTACCTCACAGGTATCTCAACACATGCTTCGCAGAAATCCAATGTGTCTATCTCTGTTGACTCATAAACTTGATAAGTGTACTCACTGCATAAAAAATATTTGGTCTGGCGTTAACCAGATACATCAATGATCCAATCAGCTGTCTGTACAGATTCAGATAAATTTCGTCATAATCGAAAAAAGACACACTTAGCTTCCTCAGATTCCTCACCATTGGTGTAACCATGGGCCTCAAGTTTAGCATCCCAAAATAATTCCATATATCTACTGTGTATTCCCCTAACTTAGAAAGATATAATCAGTTCTTTGCCACACCTCTAGTCCCAAGAAGTAGTGCATCATACCAAGGCCCTTAATCTCAAACTTAGAGGCCAACACATACTTCCATTCAACAATAAATCTCTCTGTACCGGTGAGAAATAAATCTTCAATGTAGAGGACCAAAATCAAGGACTCACCATTAACAATCTTGTAGTACAGGATGGGATCGATACACTTTTGTTGAAGCCCAAAATCATTAGGTGTCCATCAATCCTCACATACCAAGCTCAAGGTGGTTTCTTGAGTCCATAGAAGGCCTTCTTCAACCTGCACACATGACACTCTTTCTCATGTATTACAAAACCATATAGTTTCTCGATGTATACTTCTTCCTCAATATCTCCTTTGAGAAAGGTTGTCTTTACATCCATATGATGTACTCTCCAACCCATGGATGTTGTAGGGGAAATAATCATTCATATAGAAGTGTATCAAGCAACAAGAGAAAATGTATCCTCATAATCTATTCCCTCCACATGAGAGAATCCTCTAACAAAAGGTCTCATTTTGTGCCTCTCAATGCTCCTGTCAAATGTGTTTTATCTTGTAGATCCATTTGGAATTCACTACAGACTTCTTGATGCAGCCCCTTTACTTCCTCGTAGGGCTGCACAACCTCCCGGTCTCAGATCTCTAATTCTCGAGTCAAAATACTCTTTGGAACCTTGAAGGTCCCCCTCTGTATCTAAACATAGGCCCCCTCGGCTTCTTGGTGCAGGTATGACAACAACCCACAACCTTCTCTTTCGCTTTGTGCGAAAACTTAGAGTGTCGGCGTTAGCTCCCATTCAGATAATCCCTCTCTTGATGTGACCTGGGGCTATAACCACGTGATTGCAGGTATGGTCACAAGCAGTTTGGGGTTAAACCACTTTTGGGCTCGCAATGATCCTACGACTTCCACGCGTCCCCTTGGTGAAACCACTATTCAAATTGCGGCCCGCCTTCGATTCCTTAACCTCCTCATAACTTTTGTCTTCACAATGACATGGGATCGTCGATCTCATGATCTTGACGATCAACGATTCAAATATGTGCCCTTCTTATCTATGGACTAGATCAACTCTCTCTGAATCGATGGTCCAGATTCTCTTCAAAATTCTGAACTCCACGTGTTTGGAATCTCAAACTCAACTTCCTTCCATACTTCACCCTTCCAGAACTGGCGATCTACGAACACCTATCCCATAAATCAATGGTCCTGCCTTCACTTGGGTGTTTGACCTTTCAAACTAGATCAATGGTTCAATGACCCCTTCTCAATCGACGGTTGAGATTTCCTCCAAGGCTCCGGACTTCTGAGATTTCAAATCTCAACCCGCTTTCTTCCAATGTCTTTTACATGGAGTCTAAGATCTCCTGATGTGTGTCCTCTCTGATCCAGTGATTGAGGATTACTTCAGGGAGTTACTTGAAGTTAACCAATTTTCACCACGTCTCCTCCAAATCCAATGATCCAGATATTATTCTAGGACTTCGGGTCTCCGTGCTCTAGCGTTTTCAATTCTCAAACCGAAAACTTACTTCATATTTTCCCTGGAATACGAGATGTATTGATAAGTGTCTCCCCACAGATCAACGATTCACGGCTCTTCGACTCTCCATGCTTCGAGAGTTTCAAGTTTCAATGTTCGCCTTCCTCTAGATATTTCAAGCTACTGACACGTACGCTCCTGCCTTCAATGGTCCAGATATTCTCCAGATATTCGGCTCTCCGTGCTCCAAGAGTTTTAAGTCTCAAACTTGACTCCTCGTGTGCCCAAAATATCTGATGGCTCACGCTTGATCAATCAGATGGTTGAGATTCCACCTCGGCGTTTGGGCACTCCAGACTTCGGGAATCTCAAGTTTCAAGCAGCTCTCCCTCCTGAGCTTACAACAACCGATGGCTATGATTTCTCCTAGCGATCCAACGCTTGGTCTTCACCTCCAGCTATCTGACGACTCAGATCTACCTCACTAATCGAATGGTCGAGATTCTATTTTGGGTCTCCGAACTCCAGGAATCTCAAGTTTCAACCCCGATAGATTCTCTCCTCTGTATGTGAAGTGATAAGGTTCATGCACTTCCTTCTAATCCAACAACTTTCTATATTCTTCCCTGTGATTCGGCCATCATGGTTGTTCTCCCTTCTGAGATTCTGATATCTCTCTGCCTTGGAATATTTATCTGCTTTCAAGGGTTCCAAACCTTTGTTCTCCCGACGAATCTGTCTCTAGAATCTTGTCAACACTTATGAAAAAGTGTTATCTCTACTGAGCTTCTATCCTTAATAGGATTTCGATCTCCCACGCACACCTTGCATTCTTGAGATTTTGAATAACTCAGTTCGAAGGATTTTCTTGAAAAGAAAATGCTTCTCGCCCACCTGACGTTCTTCTGCACTGGTTCTTCAAAGCTTGTTGGCTTGTCGACGTTGTGCACACCTTGCACTTGGTCTGAGTTTCTCTGGTTCTCTCTGAGTCAATCTGAGACTCAGTCGATGCACTCCTTGCATTCGAGATGCACACCTTGCATACAAGTATCAGAAGAGAAATGATTGAAACTCAACCAACTTCGTCATGAAATCATACAGTTAATCTCTTAAACAATCATACATGAATGAACTAGAATAAATCATACACATAGAATAACATTCATTCAATCACACATGAAATGAACACAGTCCAAGGATTTGGGATAATTTATGTATGTTCTATTCATTCATGAAAAAAATAATGCATAGTGTTTCTGCTACTCTACCCTGCTCTACTGATCTCTCTATTCTGTCTCATACCTTCTGATTCTATTACAATGCAATACTGAAAACCTATCTAAGGACTGCTCCATGAGCTCTCTCATCTTGTTCTGAAATCTATCATTTCAAATTCAAAGCTATTACCTACTCTGTCCTATTACAATAACTACTAGTTATTTCCAGATATAGTCAACACTCCATATCTGCATTTCTTATAGTCCTTCAAGACTTTACAAACAAGTTACATTTTTAAAATTTTGTTACAAAAATATCTCAACAACCCATTAAATTCTGAGTTAAATGCTCGATTGGAAATTTTTTCACTGCTGAGATGTCATCTGTTTGCCTCCATGCATGCGTTGTTGACTTTGAAGGYGATGCTCCTGCATCATACTCCTCTGGTTAAAAAAWTTCATGGAMTCCTGTCCATGAGCTCCTACACTATTTTTCCATGCTTCAAAATATTAGGTTTTGTGACCCAACTTGCATCTTCCATTGGATGATCTTTCCACTTCACCAAGTATTCAGGATATGTCTTCCTCTTGGTTTTCTTTCCATCCTTCTGTTCAATGATTTTCTCCATATGAGGTTTTYCTGCTGTGGGAAATTKCTCTTCCCATTGAATTTATTTCTGATCATCTGATTCTCCTGCTTCATCTCTCYTRTAAGGATATAGGTCTGYAACATTGAATATTGGYGATATCCAAACATTGTYTGGCAACTCAATMTCATAAGGATTAGCTGCAAATTTTCTGAGAATCCTGCATGGTCCTATCTTTTTCATCTTTAACTTGTTATACGTTCCCCTTGGGAATCTCTCTTTTCTCAAATGAGCTAAAACTTCATCTCTAACTTTGAATTGAACTTCTCTTCTCTTTTGATCAACTYTGCTCTTKTATTTCTGATTGATGTCYTGTAGCTRCTCTCTGACTCTRTCATGGATTTYCTGCATTTATGTTGCAAAATCCTCTKCTCTAGCACTTCTGAACTCATCTTGACTCAAATATMTCAACCCTGTAATCCCTCTTGGTTGTACACCATGCACAATTTCAAATGGACTTTTTCCTGTGCTCCTGTTCACTGAATTGTTGAATGAAAATTCTTCTTGTGCCAGAATTTGATCCCATTGTCAACCTTGCTCAGTGACTAAACTTCTCCACAAGTTTCTGAGACTTTTGTTTACTACTTTGGTTTGTCCATCTGTCTGAGGGTGATATGATGAAATAAAGGATAAGTTCATCCCCCACCTCTTCCATAGAGTCCTCCAAAAGTGTCCTACAAATTTGGTATCCCTGTCTAAAACTATGCTCCTTGTAAATCCATGTAGTTTTACTACTTCTCTGAAAAACAAATTGGCAATGTGTGTGGCATTTCTTGTCTTCTGGCATGGTATGAAATGTGCCATTTTTGAGAATATATCTACCACAAAATATGGAATCGCTCCCTTTTTTAGTTCTAGGAAATCCCAAAACAAAATCCATATTGATTACATCCCACGACCTCTCTAGAATTGGTAATGGTTGATACAAACTAGTGTTTTTTTGTCTTCCTTTTGCATACTGAAAAATTATGCATTTGTTCACAAACTTCTTCACGTCTTCTGTCATGCTCGGCCAATAATAAAAATTTCTCAGCTGTGCAAATGTCTTATCGTGACCAAAGTGTCCAGCTAAACCTCCACTATGTTTCTCTTTCAGTAGGTTGTCTCTCATTGAGAAATTCAAAATGCATAATTGGCTTCCCTTGAATAGTAATCCATCCTGGATCAAATATTCAGTCCATGGGCTTCTGTCTCCCAATAAAGGATTCTTGCATGCCTCATAAGCTTCTTTGAAATCTGCATCTTCTTTATACATCTCCTTGAGTTGTTCGAACCCCAAGGTATCCACCTAGAATTCTTGTACAATCAAACTCCTTCTGCTCAAAGAATCTGCGACTTTGTTAGCAGTTCCAACAATGTTCTTAATAACAAAAGTAAAATTCTGCATAAATTCTACCCATTTTGCATGTTTTTGATTTAACTTTTCTTGCCTAGTAATAAATTGCAAAGCATTATTATCACTGTACAAGAAAAAATCTTTAGGAATTAGATAATGCCTCCATTTTTTCAAATCTTGAATCACCACATAAAATTCCTTGTCATATGTGGAATACTTTTTCTTGGCATCATTCAGTTTCTGACTAAAATAAGCAACTGGCCTATTTTCCTAACTCAAGACTGCTCCAATAGCTAATCCACTTGCGTCGCATCTCACCTGAAATGTTTTTCCAAAATCTGGTAAGACCAGAATTGGCTCCTCTGTGATTTTCTCCTTCAACACTTTGAAACTTTTTTCAGCGTCCTCTATCCAACTGAAGGACTTGTGTTTCTTCTTCACAGTGTCCAGCATGGGTGCACATATGCCACTGAAATTTATGATAATTTTTCTATAAAATCTTGCTAACCCACGAAAACTTCTTACCTCAAATATGTTGTTTGACGATAGCCATTCTCTGATCTCTCTCACTTTTTCTGGGTCCATCTTCAATTCATTTGAAGAGATTACAAAACCCAAATATATGAGCTCCTTCTTCATAAAAGAACTCTTCTTCATATTTATCAACAATTTCTCTTGTTGAAACCTTTCCATCACTGATGTCATATGTCTTAAGTGTTCTTCCTTTGTCTTACTGAATATTAGTATGTCATCCATATATACTATGACAAATTTTCCTATGAAGTCTTTCAACACTTCATTCATTAATCTCATAAATGTTCTTGGTGCATTGTTCAACCCAAACGACATGACCAACCATTCAAACAATCCTTCATTTGTCTTGAATGTTGTTTTCCATTCATCTACCTCTCTCATCCTTATTTGATGATATCCGCTCTTCAAGTCTATCTTGGAAAAATAGCTTTCTCCACTCAAACAGTCCATCAAATCATCCATCCTCGATAAAGGGAATTTGTATCTAATCGTTAACTTGTTGATGGCTTAGGAATCTATACACATCCTCCATCCTCCATCTTTCTTTGGAATTAATACAGTCGGTATTGCACATGGGCTTAGGCTTTCCCTAACTAACCCTTTATCCAACAACTCCTGGACTTGATTTTTGACCTCCTCATTCTCCGTAGGTGTCAACCTATAAGCTGCTTTGTTTGGTAAACTATCTCCTGGAATAAGGTCAATATGATGGCTTATGATCCTGATAGGTGGCAATGAGTGTGGTAACTCATCCACGACTATATCAACAAAGTTTTCTAATAGTTCTTGGATTTCTATAGGCAAGTATTCTACAGAATTATTCATAAGGATAACTCTAGGCTTCCTCACTACAACAAACTGCATTTCTTTGTCCTTCTTGAATTCTTTTAAGAGCTCCTTCCCACTCATGAGAAGTATGCTTGAACTAGCTTCTTTCTTTTGCTCTTTGTCTTCTATGGGTAACAACATATGTGTTATACCATTCTTTTCTAGGGTATAGGTATTCTTTCTTCCATCATGAATAACCTTTCAGTCATACTGCCACGACCTCCCCAATAAAATAGGACAGACATCCATAGGAATTACATCACATAATGTTTCATCTTTGTAACCTCCTATTTTAAATTCAACTTGGCACTGTTGACTTACCATGACTTGATGTCCTTTCTGAAACCATGATACCTTGTATGGCTTTGGATGTGCAGTTGTCTTTAGTTCCAACTTTTCCACCATCTCTATGGATACTAGATTTTCAGTGCTCCCACTATCTATGATTACCTTGCAAACTTTGTCTTTCGACTCGCAAGCAATTTTGAACAGACTTGTTCGCTGAACTGGTTCCTCTAGTTCCTTTTCTGGTTTGAGAATAATTTTCCTCATCATGAGGTTCCTTCCTCCTTCTACTGTTTATTATTCCACATGCTTCTATGCTTCAGTAATGTGTTCTTATTCGCCTTCTCTCTTTCTATCGGGACATTCCCAAGATTTATGCCCTTCTTTTCCACATGTATAACATTTAACTACGCCTCCTCTGGCTCTTCCTCTTCCTCTTCCTCTAGAAAAAGAACCTCTTCCTCCATGTTTTTCTTCTTTATAACTTCCACCCTTCTCATGGTGACTATGTTGTTTGTCAGCTTCAAGCTTCGATTTCTAGAACTTTTCTCAGTTGGTTCCCTTGCCTTTGCTTTGTTGGCTTTGCTTCCTGGCCAATTTTTCTTAATATTTCAAGGTTGCTTGATAAGAATCCTTGACTTTACTGACAGAAATCATGTTGATATCCTCTTGTATTTCATATCTCAGCCCATTGATATATCTGGCTGTCTTCTCATCTTCATTCTCCTTCTTTCCAACCCTGATGTTCAGTCGGTAAAATTCTTCATTGTACTCCTTCACTCATAAACCCCTCTATTTCAGGTTCTGCAATCTTCTATAAACATTGATTTGGTAATCCTTTGGGATAAATTTGGCCTTCAACTTGGATACCATCCTATCCGAGTTTTTAATTTTTTTCTTACCATTTCTCCTGCGTTCGGCTTGCAGTTCATCCCACCATAACGATGTATGACCCTTCAATATTGTCACTGCATGCTTCGCCGTATTATATTCTTTGATATCTTCGTAAACAAAGTATTTGTCCATAGCACATACCCAATCCAACAATTCTTCAACTTCTAAATTGCCTTCATACATAGGTACCTCTATTCTTGCTCTGGCTCCTATCTTTGAAACAAATTTTATCAAGCGATCCTGTGCAACATCCTCTACGTCATTTGCTTCTCCCTCTAATTCTTCTCTCTCAGCTTCACTGATATCACCAGTGTCCGGTGCTCTTCTCCATGTTGTTTCCATGGCATCCAACCTCATTCAGAGTCGCCCCATTTCTTCTTCCATTTCTGCATTCTCTCTATGCCTTCTAGGTGGCATGATTTCACTGCATCACCTACAAAAAGAAATCAAACTTCTTTGATACCACAAATGATACCAACTTCCCTCCTTTCTCCTTTTTTTTGATGTCTGCAAACAAACTCAAAATCTCATCTCTGATACCACCTGATGCAACCCCTCTACTTCCCCGTAGGGATGTGCAACCTCCTGGTCTTGGATCTCTGATTCTCGAGTCAAAAGACTCTCTGGAACCTTGAATATCCCCCTCTTTATCTAAACATAGGCCCCATCAGCTTCTTGGTGCAGGTATGACAACAACCCATGACCTTCTCTTTCACTCTATGCGAAAACTCAGAGTGTTGGCGTTAGCTCCCTTTCGGATAATCCCTCTCTTGATGTGACCTGGGGCTATAACCACATGATTGTGGGTGCGGTCACAAGCGGTTTGGGGTTAAAACACTTTTGGGCTCATAATGCTCCTACGACTTCCACGCGTCCCCTTGGTGAAACCACTGTTCAAATTGCAGCCTGCCTTCGATTCCTTAACCTCCAAGCAACTTTTGTCCCCATAATGACATGGGATCGTCGATCTCACGATATTGATGATTGACGATTCAAATCTGCGCCCTTCTTATCTATGGACAATATCATCTCTCTCTGAATCGACAGTCCAGATTCTCTTCACAATTTCGGACTCTGGGAGTTTGGAATCTCAAACTCAGCTTCCTTCCGTACTTCACCCTTCAAGAACTAGCAATCTATGGACACCTGTCCCGTAAATTAATGACCCTGCTTTCACCTGGGTGTTTGACCTTTCAAAATAGATCAACAGTCCAACGACCCCTTCTCGATCGACGGTCGAGATTTACTCTAGGGTTCCGAACTACTGAGATTTCAAATCTCAAACCCCTTTCTTCCAATTTCTTTTACCTAGATTCTAAGATCTCCTGACGCGTGTCCTCCCTGATCCAACGATAGAGGATTACTTCGAGGATTTACCCGAAGTTAACCAATTTTCACCACGTCTCCTCCGAATCCAATGGTACAAATCTTATTCCAGGACTTCGGGTATCCGTGCTCCAACGTTTTCAATTCTCAAACCAAAAACTTACTTCAGATTTTCTCCAGAGTATGAGATCTATTGACAAGTGTCTCCCCACAGATAAACTATTCATGGCTCCTCGGCTCTCCGCGCTTCAGGAGTTTCAAGTTTCAACTTCCTTCTTGCTCCAGATCTTCCAAGCTACTGACACATACCCTCCTAGCTTCAACGGTCCAGATATGCTCCGGCTCTCTGGATCTCCATGCTCCGAGAGTTTCAAGTCTCAAACTTGACTCCTTGTGCACTTGGAATATCTAACGGCTCATCCTTGATCAATCGGATGGCTGAGATTCCACCTCGACATTCTGACACTCTGAACTTCGGGAATCTCAAGTTTCAAGCAACTCTCCCTCCTGAGCTTATAGTAACCGACGACTGTGATTCCTCCTGGTGATCTGATGCTTGGTCTTCACCTCCAGCGATCTGATGGATCAGATTTACCTCACTGATTGGATGGTTGAGATTATATTCCAGGTCTCCGGACTCCGGTAATCTTAATTTTCAATCCTGATAGCCTCTCTCCTCTGTACGCAAAGTGATAAGGTTCAGACACTTCTTTTTGATCTGACGATTGTCGATCTTCTTCCCTATGATCCAACGATCAGGGTCGTTCTCCCTTTTGAGCTTTTGATATCTCTTTGTTTCGGAAGATTTATCCAATTTCAAAGGTTCCAAACCTTTGTTCTCTCGACGAATTTGTCTTTCGAATCTCGTCAACACTTGTGAAAAGGTGTTATCTCTTCTGAGCTTCTATCCTAGATATGATTTCGATCTCCCACACACACCTTGCGTTCTCAGGATTTCAAATAACTCAGTTTGAAGGATTTTCTTGAAAATAAAATGCTTTTCACCCACCTGGCATTCTTCTGCACTGGTTCTTCGAAGCTTGTTGGCTTCTTGACTCTATGCACACCTTGCACTTGGTTTGATTTTCTCTGGTTCTCTCTGAACTTCTCTCTGAGTCAATCCAAGACTCAATCGACAGACACCTTCGTTTGAGATGAACACCTTGCATACAAGTTTCAGAAGAGAAACAATTGAAACTCAACCAACTTCGTCACGAACTCATACAGTTAATCTCTTGAATGTAGTTCCTTCTAGAATGTTTATTTTTTAAAAATATTGTGTGTAATATTCTCTTGGAGCTTTGTTCAAATTAATTGTTGCATTGAATTTATATGATATTAACATAGTTACCACTTGACGAAAACTCTCTAAAGTTCTTATTTTTTAGAGGTTGCATTTAGTGGTTGTTTTTACCCTCGCTTCAAAAAGTGGTGCTACTTAGCACCCGTTTTTTTAGGTTAAAACTACAAAATTTTGCAACTATGATCTGTAATGTGGAAAATGAAAACCTTAAAATTGACCCCCAAATAAAAAAATGGGTGCTACTAGTAGCACCCCCTTTTTGGGGTGGGCTTAAATTTACAACTAATTTCAAATCGTGGATTTGAAAACTTGTACCATTGCAAAAAAAACTTTAAAATTGATCCCTGAATCAAAAAGTGGCATTGCTAGTAGCACCCCCTTTTTTATTTCGAGGTTAAAATT
>JASDQU010107429.1:113892-126421 GCA_032191745.1 Picea mariana | reverse complement strand
TATCCTATATATAATAAGTCAATGATAATAATAAATAGTTATTGTCTATACAAGGGATGCATCCTTTCATGGATGGTCATTATATGTTCTCTATATATGAAACACTCATCATTGTAATAATATATCGATCATATCTCATATGAAGAAAAACAACATGGTATCAGAGCGAGACTGGTCTTGGGCTTGACTCATTCATAGGAGGGCTCGGGAAAATGAGAGTAGAGTAAAATGTTGGGAGTGTTAAATTTATGGGGTTGTTACAATCTCTATGTAAAATATATTTACTTTTTACTCCTACCTAAATTACAGAAAGAATTCCATAAATTATGGTGGGCAGTAATTTCTAGTAAAAATGTCCAATTATGAGGAATGTATTGCATATTTACTTCTACTTATATTTATGCAAAGAATCTCATGAATTATGAAGGAACAATTTAACAAAGTCAAATACTATGTGGATGGATTATAACCAAATTAATATTTGGGTAGTTATGGGAGGTATTCTCCAACTATTTATAAGAAAGAAAATTTAATTTAATTTTCAAAGAGACGTGTATTTTTTGGATCAATCTATTATTACTATAAAAAAGACACAACAATAGACACATATTTTTTCTCTCTCACACGTGGGATAAGTGATCTAAGGAAGAGAATAAGAAGATGAAATTTTCTGAGTTACTTAGTGATGTTCTAGTGTTTACTAAAGTAATATTGTATATCATTGGAAGTAATTACCACTTGCAGAAAATTGTTCTTGTTACTTGTTCCGGGAAGGTCACAGGTAATAGCTTTGAGAAAGAGCCATAATGATGGTCACAGGAGGCAGACATGGAGGGAAATACCTTCCAACATGATATCAAGGAGAGACATTGCTAGACATGATGCTTAGAGATAGGAAGTCTCTAAGAGCAATGTATCTCCCAAGACGGGACCATGCCAGATAGTAGAGGCAATTCCAATGATCATGGATACAACAAGTCAAGACTAACTATACCACAACTATGGTAGATCAAGTAGAGGAGGAAAGCGCATTATGAGACTCAGAGGCAGTAGGTGTAGTAGTCCCAGTACATGAATCAATCCATGAGATGTTGAGGAAGCATACATGGCAGAAGTTCTAGTGTATGTAGAGGCACTCCCAAAGAGGGAGGCGATACTAGATCTAGAGGGATCAGAGATTGAGTTACCTCCATAGAAAGAGGAAGAGATACCTTTAGTTTCAAAGGGAGTAGAGAAAGAGGAGGATTCAACTCCAGATCCAGAGGGAGTGTTGATGTTTTTCATCTTCCTGAGACATTGGCTTCATGAGGGAACCTCGATATATCAAGTATGGTCCAAGATGAATTAACATGATCAACATTTACCTATGTTTCTATGGGAAAAGGAATCCATGACTAAAATGTATGTTCAGAATATAAGTCCTCATAATACTTTGAGGAACATGATGCCTAAGGAGGCCTTCACCGGAGTGAAGCCTGAGGTTGGACACTTCAAGATATTTGGTTTTCCAATATACATTCATGTACCTAAGGAGAAAAGGATCAAGATAGACCCTTCAAGAAGAAAGGGTACATCTGTGGGGTACAATGAGTCTTTGAAGGCATACTGGATCTACATCCCTGGTTAGAGATAGATTGAGGTGAGAAGAGATGTTACCTTTGAGGAGGAGGTATCCTTTAAGAGATCTAGATGATATCACATGGAGATTGATCAAATTGATCCAATTGATCTCATTGATCCTGTAGCTCCAGTTGATGTTCCCATAGATATTGCAGTAGGTTGGAATAGACCTACATGGGCTCATCAGACTCTAAAGGAGGAAGAAGGATATGCAGCTCCTCATGGTACCTTCCGAGTGAGAAATATACCTCAGAGATATTCATGCTATGTCACATATTTGAGCCACATCATTCATTTTGAGCCTTCCTGTTATGAGGAGGCAACTAGTCATCCAATATTGAGAGATGTCATGATGGAGGAGTATCAATCCATCATGAAGAATGATGTGTGGGATATTGTTTTGAGACCTGAGGGGAGTTGATGCAGAAGCATTGCCTTCAAAGTCAACAACGCATGTGTGGAGGTAAACATATGACATCTCAGCAATGACAGAATTTCAAATCGAGCATTTAACTCAGAATTTAATGGGTTGTTGAGATATTTTTGTAACAACATTTTAAAAATGTAACCTGTTTGTAAAGTCTTGAAGGACTGTAAGAAATGAAGATATGGAGTGTCGACTCTATCTGGAAATAACTAGTAGTTATTTTAATAGGACAGAGTAGGTAATAGTTTTGAATTTGAAATGATAGATTCCAGAACATGACGAGAGAGCTCATGGAGCGATCCTTAGATAGGTTTTCAGTATTGCATTATAATAGAATCAGAAGGTATGAGACAGAATAGAGATATCAGTAGAGCAGGGTAGAGTAGAAGAAACACTATGTATTTTGTTTTTCATGAATGAATAGAACATACATAAATTGTCCCAAATCCTTGGACTGTGTTCATTTCATGTGTGATTGAATGAATGTTATTCTGTCTATATGATTTATTCAAGTTTGTTCATGTATGATTGTTTGAGATATTAACTGTATGAGTTCGTGACAAAGTTGGTTGAGTTTCAATCATTTCTCTTCTGATACTTGTATGCAAGGTTTTCATCTCAAATGAAGGAGTGTGTCGACTGAGTCTCGGATTGACTCAGAGAGAACCAGAAAAAATCAAACCAAGTGCAAGGTGTGCATAGCATCAAGAAGCCAACAAGCTTCGAAGAACCAGCGCAAAAGAACGCCAGGTGGGCGAGAAGCATTTTATTTTCAAGAAAATCCTTCGAACTGAGTTATTTGAAATCCCAAGAATGCAAGGTGTGTGTGGGAGATCGAAATCCTGTCAAGGATAGAAGCTCAGAAGCGATAACACTTTTTCACAAGTGTTAACGAGATTCCAAAGATGAATTCGTCGGGAGAACAAAAGTTTGGAACCTTTGAAATCGGATAAATCTTCCGAAGCAGAGAGATATCATAAGCTCAAAAGGGAGAACGACCCTGATCGTTGGATCATAGGGAAGAATATCGACAATCGTCGGATCAGAAAGAAG
The DNA here is from genome assembly GCA_032191745.1 of Picea mariana. Taxonomy (NCBI): domain Eukaryota; kingdom Viridiplantae; phylum Streptophyta; class Pinopsida; order Pinales; family Pinaceae; genus Picea; species Picea mariana. Next base: position 123,321 of record JASDQU010107429.1, on the reverse strand, counting down.
TGTGTGAACCTTATCACTTCACGTACAGAGGAGAGAAGCTATCGGGGTTGAAAATTAAGATTACCAGAGTTTGGAGAATCGAAATAGAATCTCAACCATCCGATCAGTTAGGTAGATCTGATCCATCAGATCACTGGAGGCGAAGACCAAGCATCAAATCACCAGGAGGAATCACAGTCGTTGGTTGTTGTAAGCTCAGGAGGGAGAGTTGCTTGAAACTTGAGATTCCTAAAGTTCAGAGTGTCAGAACATTGAGGTGGAATCTCAGCCGTCTGATTGATCAAGCGTGAGCCATCAGATATTCCAAGCACACAAGGAGTCAAGTTTGAGACTTGAAACTCTCGGAGCGCGGAGATCCAGAGAGCCGGAGCATATCTGGATCATTGAAGCCAGGAGGGTATGTGTTAGTAGCTTGGAATATCTGGAGGAAGAAGGAAGTTAAAACTTGAAACTCCTGAAGCACAGAGAGACGAGGAGCCGTGAATAGTTGATCTGTGGGGAGACACTTGTCAATAGATCTCGTACTCTAGAGAAAATTTGAAGTAAGTTTTTAGTTTTAGAATTGAAAACACTAGAGCATGGAGACCCGAAGTCCTGGAATAAGATTTGTACCATTGGATTCGGAGGAGACGTGGTGCAAATCGTTTAACTCCGGGTAAATCCTTGAAGTAATCCTCGATCGTTGGATCAGAGAGGACACACGTTAAGAGATCTTAGAATCCAAGTAAAAGACATTGGAAGAAAGGGGTTTGAGATTTGAAATCTCAGAAGTCCAGAACCCCAGAGGAAATCTTGACCATCGATTGAGAAAGGGTCGTTGGAACGTTGATCTAGTTTGAAAGGTCAAACACCCAGGTGAAAGTAGGGTCGTTGATTTATGGGACAAGTGTCTGTAGATTGCCAGTTCCTAAAGGGTGAAGTACGGAAGGAAGTTGAGTTTGAGATTCCAAACTCCCTGAGTCTGAAATTGCGAAGAGAATATAGACCGTCGATTCATAGAGAGATGATCTTGTCCATAGATAAGAAGGGCGTAGATTTGAATCGTCAATTGTCAATATCGTGAGATTGACGATCCTGTGTCATTGTGGGGACAGAAGTTGCGAGGAGGTTAAGGAATCGAAGGCGGGCCGCGATTTGAACAGTGGTTTCACCAAGGGGATGCATGGAAATCGTAGGAGCATTGTGGGCCCAAAAATGTTTTAACCCCAAACCGCTTGTGACTGCATCTGCAATCATGTGTTTATAGCCCCAGGTCACATCAAGAGAGGGCTTATCCAAAAGGGAGCTAACGCCAACACTCTGAGTTTTTACACAGAGTGAAAGGGAAGGTCATGGGTTGCTGTCAGACCTGCACTAAGAAGCCGATGGGGCCTATGTTTAGATAAAGAGGGGGACCTTCAGGGTTCCACATAGTCTTTTGACTCGAGAATTGGAGATCCAAGACCGGGAGGTTACGCATCCCTATGGGGAAGTAGAGGGGTTGCATCAGGTGGTATCAGAGCTGAGATTTTGAGTTTGTTTGCAGGCATTAGACAAAAGGAGAAAGGAGGGAAGTTGGTATCATTTGTGGTATCAAAGAAGTTTAATTTATTTTTGTAGGTGATGCAGTGAAATCATGCCACCTAGAAGGCATAGAGAGAATGAAGAAATGGAAGAAGAAATGGGGTGACTCTAAATGAGAGTGGATGCCATGGAAACAACATGGAGAAGAGCACCAAACGCTGGTGATATCAGTGAATTTGAGAGAGAAGAATTAGAGGGAGAAGCAAATAACGTAGAGGATGTTGCACAGGATCACTTGATAAAATTTGTTTCAAAGATAGGAGCCAGAGAAAGAATAGAGGTACCTATGTATGAAGGCAATTTAGAAGTTGAATAATTGTTGGATTAGGTATGTGCTATGGACAAATACTTCATTTACAAAGATATCCAAGAAGATAATATGGTGAAGCATGTAGTGACAAGACTAAAGGGTCATACATCGTTATGGTGGGATGAACTGCAAGCCAAATGCAGGAGAAATGGTAAGCAAAAAATTAAAAATTGGGATAGGATGGTATCCAAGTTGAAGGAAAAATTTATCCCAAAGGATTACCAAATCAATCTTTACAGAAGATTGCAGAACCTGAAATAGAGGGGTTTATGAGTGAACGAGTACACTGAAGAATTTTATCGACTGAACATTAGGGTTGGACAAAAGGAGAATGAAGATGAGAAGACAGCCAGATATATCAATGGTCTAAGATATGAAATACAAGAGGAGATCAGCATGATGTCTGTCAGTAAAGTCGAGGATTCTTATCAAGCAACCTTGAAAGATTAAGAAAAATTGGCCAGCAAAGCCAATGAAGCAGAGGAAAAAACTAAAGCAGAGGCAAGGGAACCAATCGAGAAAAGTTCTAGAAGTCAAAGCTTGAAGCTGACAAACAACATAGTCACCATGAGAAGGGTGGAATTTCTAAAGAAGGACAACATGGAGGAAGAGGTTCTTTTTCCAGAGGAAGAGGAAGAGGAAGAGCCAGAGGAGGCATAGTTAAATGTTATACATGTGGAAAAGAAGGGAATAAGTCTTGGGAATGTCCTGATAGAAAGAGAGAAGGTGAATAAGAACACATTGCTGAAGCACAGAATCATGTGGAATAATAAACAGTAGAAGGAGGAAGGAACCTCATGATGAGGAAAATTATTCTCAAACTAGAAAAGGAACTAGAGGAACCAGTTTAGCAAACAAGTCTGTTTAGAACTGCTTGCAAGTCGAAAGACAGAGTTTGCAAGGTAATCATAGACAGTGGGAGCACTGACAATCTAGTATCCACAAAGATGGTGGAAAAGTTGGAACTGAAGACATCTGCACATCCAAATCCATACAAGGTATCGTGGTTGCAGAAAGGACATCAAGTCATGGTAAGTCAACAGTGCCAAGTTGAATGTAAAATAGGAGGTTACAAAGATGAAATATTATGTGATGTAATTCCTATGGATGTCTGTCATATTTTATTGGGGAGGCCATGGCAGTATGTACCGAAAGGTTGTTCATGATGGAAGAAAGAATACCTATACCCTAGAAAAGAATGGTATAACACATATGTTGTTACCCATAGAAGACAAAGAGAAAAAGAAAGAAGCTAGTTCAAGAATACTTCTCATGAGTGGGAAGGAGCTCTTAAAAGAATTCAAGAAGGACAAAGATATGCAGTTTGTTGTAGTGAGGAACCCTAGAGTTATCCTTACGAATAATTCTGTAGAATACTTGCCTCAAGAAATCCAGGAACTATTAGAAAACTTTGTTGATATAGTCGTGGATGAGTTACCACACTCATTGCCACCTATCAGGAGCATAAGCCATCATATTGAACTTATTCCAAGAGATAGTTTACCAAACAAAGAAACTTATAGGTTGACACCTAGGGAGAATGAGGAGGTCGAAAATCAAGTCCAGGAGTTGTTGCATAAAGGGTTAGTTAGGGAAATCCTAAGCCCATGTGCAATACCGACTATATTAATTCCAAAGAAATATGGAGGATGGAGGATGTGTATAGATTCCCAAGCCATCAACAAGTTAACCATTAGATACAAATTCCCTTTACCGAGGATGGATGATTTGATGGACTGTTTGAGTGGAGAAAGCTATTTTTCCAAGATAGACTTGAAGAGCGGATATCATCAAATAAGGATGAGAGAGGTAGATGAATCGAAAACAACATTCAAGACAAATGAAGGATTGTTTGAATGGTTGGTCATGTCGTTTGGGTTGAAAAATGCACCAAGCACATTTATGAGATTAATGAATGAAGTGTTGAAAGACTTCATAGGAAAATTTGTCATAGTATATATGGATGACATACTAATATTCAGTAAGACAAAGGAAGAACACTTAAGACATATAACATTAGTGATGGAAAGGTTTCAACAAGAGAAATTGTTGATCAATATGAACAAGAGTTCTTTTATGAAGAAGGATCTCATATATTTGGGTTTCGTAATCTCTTCAAATGAATGGAAGATGGACCCAGAAAAAGTGAGAGAGATCAGAGAATGGCCGTCGTCGAGAAACATATTTGAGGTAAGAAGTTTTCATGAGTTAGCAAGCTTTTATAGAAAAATGATCAGAAATTTCAGTGGCATATGTGCACCCATGCTGGACACTGTGAAGAAGAAACACAAGTCCTTCAGTTGGCTAGAGGAAGCTGAAAAAAGTTTCAAAGTGTTGAAGGAGAAAATCACAGAGTAGCCAATTCTGGTCTTACCAGATTTTGGAAAAACATTTCAGGTGAGATGCGATGCAAGTGGATTAGTTATTGGAGCAGTCTTGAGTCAGGAAAATAGGCTAGTTGCTTATTTCAGTCAGAAACTGAATGACGCCAAGAAAAAGTATTCCACATATGACAAGGAATTTTATGCAGTGATTCAAGATTTGAAAAAATGGAGGCATTATCTAATTCCTAAAGAATTTTTCTTGTACAGTGATAATCATGCTTTGCAATTTATTACTAGGCAAGAAAAGTTGAATCAGAAACATGGAAAATGGGTCGAATTTATGCAGAATTTTACTTTTGTTATTAAGAACATTGTTGGAACTGCTAAAAAAGTCACAGATTCTTTGAGCAGAAGGAGTTTGATTGTACAGAAATTCCAGGTGGATACCTTGGGGTTCAAACAACTCAAGGAGATGTATAAAGAAGATGTAGATTTCAAGGAAGCTTATGAGGCATGCAAGAATCCTTTATTGGGAGACAGAAGCCCATGGACTGAATATTTGATCCATGATGGATTACTGTTCAAGGGAAGCCAATTATGCATTCTGAAGTTCTCAATGAGAGAAAACCTACTGAAAGAGAAACATAGTGAAGGTTTAGCTGGACACTTTGGTCATGATAAGACATTTGCACAACTGAGAAATTTGTATTATTGGCCGAGCATGAGAGAAGGCGTTAAGAAGTTTGTGAAAAAATGCATAATTTTTCAGTATGCAAAAGGAAGACAAGAAAACACTGGTTTGTATCAACCATTACCAATTCCAGATAGGTCGTGGGATGTAATCAATATGGATTTTGTTTTGGGATTTCCTAGAACTAAAAAAGGGAGCGATTCCATATTTTTTGTGGTAGAAAGATTCTAAAAAATGGCACATTTCATACCATGCCAGAAGACAAGAAATGCCACACACATTGCCAATTTGTTTTTCAGAGAAGTAGTAAGACTACATGGATTTACAAAGAGCATAGTTTTAGACAGGGATACCAAATTTGTAGGACACTTTTGGAGGACTCTATGGAAGAGGTTGGGGATGAACTTATCCTTTAGTTCATCATATCACCCTCAGGCAGATGGACAAACCAAAGTAGTAAATGAAAGTCTTAGAAACTTGTGGAGAAGTTTAGTCACTGAGCAAGGTCGACAATGGGATCAAATTCTGGCACAAGAATAATTTTCATTCAACAATTTAATGAAAAGGAGCACTGGAAAAATTCCATTTGAAATTGTGCATGTTGTACAACCAAGAGGGATTACAAGGTTGAGATATTTGAGTCAAGATGAGTTCAGAAGTGCTAGAGCAGAGGATTTTGCAACAGAAATGCAGAAAATCCATGATAGAGTCAGAGAACAGCTACAAGACATCAGTCAGAAATACAAGAGCAGAGTTGATCAAAAGAGAAGAGAAGTTCAATTTGAAGTTGGAGATGAATTTTTAGCTCATTTGAGAAAAGAGAGATTCCCAAGGGGAACATATAACAAGTTAAAGATGAAAAATATAGGACCATGCAGGATTCTTAGAAAATTTGTAGCTAATCCTTATGAAATTGAGTTGCCAAACAATGTTGGGATATTGCCAATATTCAATGTTGCAGACCTATATCCTTACAGGAGAGATGAAGCAGGAGAATCAAATGATCATAAATAAATTCAATGGGAAGCGCAATTTCCCACAACAGAAAAACCTCATATGGATAAATTCATTGAACATAAGGATGGAAAGAAAACCAAGAGGAAGACATATCATGAATACTTGGTGAAGTGGAAAGATCATCCAATGGAAGATGCAAGTTGGGTCACAAAACCTGATATTTTGAAGCATGGAAAAACAGTGTAGGAGCTCATGGACAGGAGTCCATGAAATTTTTTAACCAGAGGAGTATGATGCAGGAGCATCACCTTCAAAGTCAACAGTGCATGCGTGGAGGAAAATAGATAACATCTCAGCAGTGACAAAATTTCCAATCGAGCATTTAACTCAGAATTTAATGGGTTGTTGAGATATTTTTGTAACAAAATTTTAAAAATGTAACTTGTTTGTAAAGTCTTGAAGGACTATAAGAAATGCATATATGGAGTGTCGACTGTATCTGGCAATAACTAGTAGTTATTGTAATAGGACAGAGTAGGTAATATCTTTGAATTTGAAATGATATATTTCAGAATAGGACGAGAGAGCTCATGGAGCGGTCCTTAGATAGGTTTTCAGTATTTCCTTGTAATAGAATCAGAAGGTATGAGACATAATATAGAGATCATTAGAGCAGGGTAGAGTAGCAGAAACACTATGTATTTTTTTTTCATGAATGAATAGAACAGACATAAACTGTCCCAAATCCTTGGACTGTGTTCATTTCATGTGTGATTGAATGAATGTTATTCTATGTGTGATTTATTCTAGTTTATTCATGTGTGATTGTTTGAGAGATTAACTGTATGACTTCATGACGAAGTTGGTTGAGTTTCAATCGTTTCTCTTCTGATACTTGTATGCAAGGTGTGCATCTCGAATGAAATGAGTGCATTGACTGAGTCTCAGATTGACTTAGAGAGAAGTTCAGAGAGAACCAGAGAAACTCATACCAAGTGCAAGGTGTGCATAGTGTCAACAAGACAACAAGCTTCGAAGAACCAATGCAGAAGAACATCAGGTGGGAGAGAAGCATTTTCTTTTCAAGAAAATCCTTTGAATTGAGTTATTCAAAATCTTGAGAATGCAAGGTGTGTGTGGGAAATCGAAATCCTATTAAGGATAGAAGCTCAGAAGAGATAACACTTTTTCACAAGTGTTGACAAGATTCTAGAGACGGATTCATCGGGAGAACAAAGGTTTGGAACCTTTGAAAGAGGATAAATATTCCAAGGCAGAGAGATATCATAAGCTCAGAAGGGAGAATGACCATGATGGCCGGATCACAGGGAAGAATATCAACAATCGTCGGATCATAAGGAAGTGCGTGAACCTTATCACTTTGCATACAAAGGAGAGAATCTATCGGGGTTGAAACTTGAGATTCCTGGAGTTCAGAGACCCAAAATAGAATCTTGACCATCCAATTAGTGAGGTAGATCTGAGCCGTCAGATAGATGGAGGTGAAGACCAAGCATCAGATCGCCAGGAGGAATCATAGTCGTCGGTTGTTGTAAGCTCAGGAGGGAGAGCTACTTGAAACTTGAGATTCTCGAAGTCTGGAGTGCCCAAACGCCAAGGTGGAACTCAACCATCTGATTGATCAAGCGTGAGCCGTCAGATATTTTGGGCACACAAGGATTCAAGTTTGAGACTTAAAAATCTTGGAGCACGGAGAGCTAGAGATCTGGAGCATATCTGGACCATTGAAGGCAGGAGGGTATGTGTCAGCATCTCGAAAGATCTAGAGGAAGGCAAAAGTTGAAGCTTGAAACTCCCGAAGCATGGAGAGTCAAAGAGCCATGAATTGTTGATCTGTGGGGAGACTTTTATCAATAGATCTCGTATTCTGGGGAAAAGATGAAGTAAGTTTTCGGTTTGAGAATTGAAAACGCTAGAGCGTGGAGACCCAAAGTTCTAGAATAATATCTCGATCGTTGGATTTGGAGGAGACGTGGTGCAAATCGGTTAACTCTGAGTAACTCCTTGAAGTAATCCTCGATCACTAGATCAGGGAGGACACATGTCAGGAGATCTTAGACTCCGTGTAAAAGACATTGGAAGAAAGTGGTTTGAGATTTGAAATCTCAGAAGTCCAGAGCCTCGGAGGAAATCTCGACCGTCGTTTGAGAAGGGGTCGTTGGACCGTTGATCTAGTTTGAAAGTTCAAACACCCAGGTGAAGGCAGGGTCATTGATTTATGGGATAGGTGTTCAAGGATCGCCAGTTCTGGAAGGGTGAAGTACATAAGGAAGTTGAGTTTGCGATTCCAAACTCATGGAGTTTAGAATTTTGAAGAGAATCTGGACCGTCGATTCAAAGAGAGTTGATTTGTTCCATAGATAAGAAGCGCGCATATTTGAATCATCGATTGTCAAGATTGTGAGATCAACGATCCCATGTCATTGCGGAGACAGAAGTTGCAAGGAGGTTAAGGAATCAAAGGCGGGCTGCAATTTGAATAGTGGTTTCACCAAGGGGACGCGTGGAAGTCGTAGGATCATTGCTGGCCCAAAAGTGGTTTAACCCCAAACCGCTTGTGACCACGCCTGCAATCACGTGGTTCTAGCCCCAGGTCACATCAAGAGAGGGCTTATCTGAAAGGGAGCTAACACCAACACTCTGATTTTTCACATAGAGAGAAAGAGAAGGTCGTGGATTGTTGTCATACCTACACCAATAAGCTGAGGGGGGCTATGTTTAGATACAGAGGGGGACCTTCAGGGTTCCAAAGAGTCTTTTGACTCGAGAATCAGAGATATAAGGCCGTGAGTTTTTGCAGCCCTACGGGGAAGTAAAGGGGCTGCATCAAGAAGTCTGTAGTGAATTTCAAATGGATATACAAGATAAAACACATTGGACAGGAGCATTGAGAGGCACAAAATGAGACCTTTTGCTAGAGGATTCTCTCATGTGGAGGGAATAGATTATGAGGAGACATTTTCTCTTGTTTCTTGATACACTTCTATATGAATGATTATTTCCCTTGCAACATCCATGGGTTGGAGAGTACATCATATGGATGTAAAGACAACCTTTCTCAAAGGAGATATTAAGGAAGAAGTATACATCGAGAAACTATATGGTTTTGTAATACATGAGAAAGAGTCTCATGTGTGCAGGTTGAAGAAGGCCTTCTATGGACTCAAGAAACCACCTTGAGCTTGGTATGTGAGGATTGATGGACACATGAAGATTTTGGGCTTCAACAAAAGTGTTATCGATCCCATCCTGTACTACAAGATTGTTAATGGTGAGTCCTTGATTTTGGTCCTCTACATTGAAGATTTATTTCTCACCGGTACAGAGAGCTTTATTGTTGAATGGAAGTATGTGTTGGCCTCTAAGTTTGAGATGAAGGGCCTTGGTATGATGCACTACTTCTTGGGACTAGAGGTGTGGCAGAGAACTGATTATATCTTTCTAAGTTAGGGGAATTACACAGTAGATATAATGAATAATTTTGGGATGCTAAACTTGAGGCCCATGGTTACACCAATGGTGAGGAATCTGAGGAAACTAAGTGTGTCTTCTTTCGATTCTGA
>JASDQU010107429.1:67570-79469 GCA_032191745.1 Picea mariana | reverse complement strand
AATTTCTCATTCATACCTTCACTTTCCTTACTTGGATTTTATAACCGTCATTTAAGACATTTGGACGACACCTTCAACCCTTATGGAGTGTTTGTGATTTTTTTTCATGTCTTAGAAGCATGCTTTTTATTTTCTCTTGCATCAAGAAACATGTCCCCAAAACCATATTTTGTCACCACTAGAATTATATTTGAAAACCACATTGTTCACCACTTGAGAAATCATGTTAGTACCTCCATTGTAAAAATTATTTTGGAGACATATAAACCTAGCACACTTCTTTAAAAACATCTAGTTAATTGTAATTAGAACCAACAATCACTACTAGATTTGGATATAAATTATGACCAACATTAGTGTTGTCAGAACGACATTAGAAATAAGTATATTTCAGCATCATAAATATTGTGTTGGTATTCCTACATCATTTCATATGCATGAATCAAAAGTTGGTCTACCAATGCTCTATCAGTGCTTGTGGTAACTTCTTCATGACCTCATTTTTTCTTTATGGATGTCATAATTCCAAGGTCTCCAATTACATGAACCAAGTACTTATTCATTTTCTTTCTACAATTTATTGTGCCATTCACTTTGGCTCATAAACCCATGAACCACTACTTCATTTTGTTCTTTCAGTTTTTCATCACAATGTTACAAACTTCAATCCATCAATGCACAAGATACATTTCTATTCTTATAATTTCAATTGACCAAGAAACCCACACATGAATTCTCATCATCTTATTTGTTTCCCATCAACAAATGTATCTATGGCCTCTATGCTACATGTTCTAAATGAATATTGTGATGTCAAACAAATTCCCATAGATTGTGCATAATATTGGCACTATTTATAACAAGAAATCGATCTCATTGTATACCGGAATCTATCTCACACATACTTACATGCATCATTAATCAAGTAGTTATTCTCAATACTCTACATGCCTCTCTCAAGCACCACCCAAGCGTAGATCACTACATCTTACAGATCACCTTTGAAGCACTGGTTATCCAAGTGATATTGATCTTGTGATGATTTTTGTAGCATTGGTTATCCAAGTGGATCCAAACTCTCTCACCAATATGAATTTTTGGTTCAACTCAATGTCGGTCATGCAATGCTTTATACTTGGCCTATGTCTTTTGAAGTATGGCCTCTACTATGAACCTTGGCCAATTTCTTCACAAAAGAAGAAGCTTTTTCTTTCTCCTTCTCCTGGTAAGATATGGATGAAGTAGGGACATCAAATAGAATCTCATAAGGAGGTAAAGGTTGGAATCCAAAATAGACCTCAAATGGGGTGTGTCTTATAGATACATGAGTGGCTCTGTTGAATTTGTGCTACAATATATGCAATTATTGATCCTATAGTTTGTTCCATTGATAATAGATGCAAAGGTTACGAACCAAGGTTATGTTCAATACCTAATTTTGGCCATCAATTTGTGTGCAATTTGCAGATAAAAAGAAGTAAAGAACCAAAACTAACAAATTAAAACTTCAATAAATGTGCATTGTGAGTACCTCTAACAACAACCAATTAATCACTTCAACTGATATCCAAGTATATATAACAACCATTTGTATTTAAGACAAAATAAGCCTTCAAAATTTAAGTACATATTTAACTTTTTTGTGTTACACTAATGAGGATGTGAACCATGTTCCCTCCAAATACATCACATGTATAATGCAAACAAAACCAACATTGCAAGGATACCCTAAAAGTTGGAATCCTAAGATAAGTGTCCAGTGCTTGTGTGCTATTTTCCTTAGTATGCTTTAAACAAATCACAGATCCTAGTTAAAACAAACCCGAAAGTTGGATATCTACAATGAGTTTACATGCATGTGCTGCTTTGCTCATTGTTTTTTCTAAATAATTCTTTGTTACTCAATCTTGGTTGATCATATTTGAGAAACACCTGATAGAAATCAAAAAAATATGATGAAAGTTGGATTATACCCAAAATATTATAATTTTAAGAAATTGAAAACTCAAAAGCTTGTAAACACACCAAGAAAGTAATTATAGGCAAGGACAATGTGAGGAAACAAAATCTCTTTTCGAAGAATTGGATATGCAGTCAAAAAATCAGTCTGCATTTGAAATAAATGGCACTCAATATGAAAAATTATTTCACTGATATGCTTCTGTAGCCAAGACCACAACAATGTGACACACTAAAGGCCAATTGGTTGTTGTGTTTTCCAATTGGTAGCAGACCATTGGGCCTACTGTGTATGTCAATTGGCATACACAACATGCCAATGGGAATGTTGTGTATCCCATTGGCATGCTTTGTGTGTCAATTGATAAAAAAATTACTCACCCTTTTCGACCATGGAAAAAAAAGAACATTAGACTATTTATCATACAAAATGAAAAATGGTAAAATCAATAACCTACTTGAATATCTAACTGCTACAAACATGAATGAGTTATTATATGCATTCCAATCAGATTGAAAATTGATCCAATGAATCACAGTATAGAGATGCTAAACACATGAAACCAGTTCCGCTTGTTTAATCTAGAGTACCCGGATAAGGTCTGAAGAAAACACAGAGGAAAGATGAGAAGAAAATAAAAAAATCCTAAGATGATGCATTTCAAAGTAGTAGTAGATGAAAGAAAGAGTAGACCACACAATTTTTCTCAAACGAACTATCTCATTCCTTTATAATATAAATTATATTTATAGTATAACTATTGTTGGGCTCGTGATTTGGTTTCTTTATGATGATGATTGAATCCTTTTTGTACCGGTATTATATGTGTATTTAACCATTTTGAAGATGTTTTCAAACGATATTGTATCAATTCATCATGGATCTACACAGGTATCTACAATTGATGTTTTGCAATGGTTTTGAGTTAAATTCAATTTTATTTAGTGTTTAAAAGAATCTAATGCGCGATTTGTGTGTCACAGGATGAATTCGCAATGCAAATTTTCATCTGGTAGCTCGTTCGACACTTCATCCAACACCCCATCCAGTACTTCATCTGGCACTACGTCTGGCACTGCATCCTGCACTTGGAGCATGGGCAAGTTGGCGGTTGTTATATTAGGGGCTTGTGTTGGGAAAGTTGGTGATTGTTATATTAGGTGATCACAACCATGTAAGACACGAGGAGGGAGAAGAAGTTGGAAACCAAACTGAAACTACCTTCATATTTCTAATTTTGGACACCACACAGAATGTCAATATGAAAAAAATTCCACTCTCGACACTTCCCACCTTTTACGGTAAAAGAAGTGAAGACCCATATACCTTCCTATTTGAGTTCAACATCTTGTGTAGGAGCTATAGTTACTTACAAGATACCTAAAAAATAAAACTTTTTCCTGCCACCCTCAAGGACTCTGCACTGAGATGGTTCATGGGGTTGGGAGAGTTCAGTATTAGGTCTTGGGAAGCCATGAAAGATATATTTCTTAAGAAGTACCAAGAATATTGCAAGTCCAAGGATTCTCGTAATGATATTTTCAAAATCCAACAGTTAGAAGATGAGAATCTTGACGATTATATGGAACAATTTGCCTACATCTCACATAAATCGAAGTATCATGACCATCCAGATGATGTGGTCAGGGCTTTGTTTCTTAAAGGAATTTCAGAGGAATACCTAGAAATACTTAACCTGATGGCATCAGGTGACATCTCCCATAAACCATTTTCCAAAATCTGTGAAATGTGTAAGAATTACTCAAGGAGAAGAGATAAAATAGGGAAGAATGTTCAAGATCCTTATAGTAGAAACTTAAAACCAGTTAGTTTAGGTGGTATCATGAGAGTAGAGATAGGGAACCTTTTAGACAACTTCAAAACATATATCTTAATCACAATAGGTTCCTAGTTGGAAACCCTAAAGATTAAAAAGAAACAGGAGGAGGAAAATGAAGCAATGAGCACATTTTTCCCAAGATGCAGGAGGAAGCATTCCTCAAGGGAATGCCCATTAGATAGAATTTTATTTTGTGGCTTCTGCACAGAGGACCACTCAACTGATAAATGTCCATCATTGTCCAGTTTTTTATCCATATATAGAAGTGGGGATCCTAGGGAGTCCCCTTATGCAGCTAGGAGGCCATTGCAGCCTAGGAATCAACCTACATACCTAGATCCATAGCCTCAAGTTCCACCCTATTATCAACAACCACAATAGTGGAACTCACCGAGTTGGAAAAACTAGTCTACACACTACCACCATCCTTGGCTTCAAGGATGGAGAGGAGGGCATAACCAAGGGAACCCTCAATATCCACCTATCCCTATGCCCAACCATCCTTACCTTCAGTTTCCATCGAACATACCACAACTTCTTCCAGGTTTTTTTCCACCACCTTTACCTCCTACTCCACAACAATCACAATAATATCAAAATGAAAGCTCCCCAAGGCCAAAATTATTATCAACACAACCAGTGCCCAATCCCAATAATAAACCCACTCAACCTCTTCACAATGTTGAGATGCAAGCCTTCCCAACGTATGTTATTTCTCCTATTCAACCATTGCAGGAGATTCAACTAAGGTTGAGAAAAGTTCTGGACAGGCAGAGGCCTTCAGTAGTCATCCGAGAAGAAGAATAAGAGGAAACCCCCAAACAACCCATGGATGACACTATATGGGAATATGTTATCATCCCTAAGGACCAACAACCCAAGCTTCCCCAAAATGAACCTTCAAAAATTACAAAGGCCCCTCCTTATCCAGAAAGATTAGTGATCGAGAAACCCACCACATGACCATAATTTGACATCTTGAATGAATTGAAGAATATTTGTGTCAAAATTCCCTTTCTTCAATCCATTAAGGATATTCCAATCTACAGTAAGGTGGTCAAATAATTATGTATTAAGAACCCAGGAAGGAAGCAGAAGGATCCTCCAACAGTACATTTGATAAGAGAACTTTCTGAGTACATATCAGAGCAGCCTAAGGTCGCAAAATATGGGAACCCATGGAACCCCATGGCGACCATAAACATTAATGAGGTTTCCATTGGAAACACTCTCATGGACCTAGGGGCATCCATCAATTTTATGACCATTACTACCTTGGAGGAATTACAGTTAAGACTTCTTCTTAAACCTACCCCAACTATTCTGAAATTTGTAGATAAGACAAGGGTTATACCTGAAGAAATCTTGGATGATATTATAGTTACTTTAGCCTCATGGGACTACCCAGTAGACTTTTTGGTCATCCACTCAAAGGATCCTACCAAAGGGAATCTCGTTATTTTGGGAAGACCTTGGTTGGCTACAACCAATGCATTTATTGGCTATAGAGAGGGGGAAATGACCATCTCAAATGGACTCTCTATCCAGAAGCTCACCATATATCCACCGTATCAACCTATCATGGAGAATATATGGTGGCTTGAATGTCCATATGAGAATGAGGACTAGGAAGAGCTCTTGTTGCAAAGTGATCACTCATGGGAACTTCAGGAGCACACAACAGAAAATGTGCTAAACCAGTTTATTTATGCTATCACGTGTGTTGATTTTCCACAATATTTTCCCCAATTTGAGTACATGTTTGGGAAATAATTTTAGGATCAATTGGACCCATCAATTTTGTCTTCGACATATTTTATATTCAATATAGATGAGTCTTCAACATATTATACCATGCCCTACAAGATTAGTCCAGGGAAATTTCTACATATAAACTTTGGACTAGAAGCAGACCAACAAAAGAAGTTAGTAAGTGTCCTTAAAGAACAATCAGGGGCATTCTCCTGGGAATACACTAACATGAAGGGTATACACCCTGACACATGGATTCATCACATATATACCCAGGGGGAAGTAACACCTGTTAGGCAACCCCAAAGAAGGATGAACCGAACACTCAAGGATATAGTAAAAGAGGAGATCCAAAAGTTATTAAATGTCGGATTCATTTATCCCATCTCCAATAGTAAATGGGTATCCCCGCTTGTAGTGGTTCCAAAAAAAGTAATCGGGAAATGGAGAATTTGTGTTGATTTCCTGGAGCTTAACAAGGCCACTCAGAAGGATTATTTTCCTCTTCCTTTCATTGACCAAGTCTTGGATACCCTATCAGAAAAGAAACATTTCTCCTTTTTATATGGATATAGTAGGTACAATAAAATTCTCATAGCACCCGAGGACCAGGAAAAGACTACCTTCACTTATTCTTGGTGCACCTATGCCTATAGGGTTTTACCATTTGGATTGTGTAATGCTCCTGACACATTTCAACGAGCAATACTAGGGATATTTGCTAATCTTATTCATGATTGTGTGGAGGTATACATGGATGAATTTACAGTATATGGAAATACTTACCAGGAAGCCTTAGAAAACTTAGAAAAAGTCCTTATCAGATGCCAAGAAATGAACCTGTCTTTAAGTCATGAAAAATGTAAAATTTTGTTAACTGAAGGAGTGGTTCTAGGACATCATGTTTCATCTGAAGGGATTAAATTTGATCCTTCTAAGATTGAGGTCATCGTCAGACTTAAACCCCCCAAGAATCAAAAAGAGGTGAGAAGATTTCTTGGACATGTCGAATACTACCGATGATTTATTGAAAATTTCACAAAGATTGTTGCACCCATGTTTGGATTGTTAATAAAAGATGTTGATTTTGTTTGGATTGAGTAGTGTCAAGCCACATTTGAAACTATCAAAGATAAGTTGTCTGTGGCAGGGCTCTCCCATATAATATATCCATTGATGCCTCTGACACTACAATAGGAGCAGTATTAGGGTAGAAAGAAGACCAGCAACCCTATGCCATTTATTTTGTGAACAAGAACTTGTCCCCTACTGAGTTAAACTATACAGTTACCGAAAAGGAATTCTTGGCAGTAGTTCATGCTATCAATAAGTTTCTCCACTACATCACAGGTTATGAAGTATTTGTACATACCGATCACTCCTCCATTATATTTCTCATGAATAAACCCATTACTAATGTCTGAGTGATTAGGTGGCTCCTGATATTGCAAGAGTTCAATATCACCATTCTTGATTAGTCTGGAAAGGAGAATTTGGTAGATGATTTTTTTTCACGCATAAAAAATGAGGATGATGATATTCTTGTTGATGATAGTTTCCCAGATGAGAATTTTTTTTACCTCTCTGTAAATGCCTCATGGTTTGCGGATATGGAAAACTATTTGGCTACTAGGAAGTTACCATCTCATTTGTCACCTCATGAAAAGCGTAGAATTATTATGCAAAGTGCCAATTACTCTTGGGTTGGTCATGACCTTTTTTGTACTGGTCCAGACTTGATTATTCGTAGACATGTCTAAGAATATGAGATACCAGAGATCCTATGAAGTTGTCATGATGGACCATGTGGTGGCCACTTTTATGACAAATGTATAACATATAAGGTGTTACATTCAGGGTACTATTGGCCTAGCATTTTCAAGGATGCTTCCAAGTATGTGAGGAGTTGCGATAGTTGTCAAAGTATATGAAGACCCACTTCAGCTGACAAAATGCCCTTGCATGCCCAAGTTATGATAGAACCTTTCAAAAAATGGGCCCTTGACTTTGTAGGACCAATTTCACCCATGTCTCATAAGAAAAATTATATTTTGGTTTGTACAGATTATGTCATCAAGTGGGTAGAAGCAAAATCCCTATTCAGGGCTACAGAAAAATATGTTGTCGAATTCATTTATGAATACATCTTCACCCGCTTTGGTGTTCCTCATGAAATTGTTACAGACCAAGGAAATCAATTCACTTCCAAGATCATGAGAGAACTAATGGAGAAATATGGGATTAAGCACTGCAAGTCTTCTCCATACCAACCACAAGATAATGGTCAGGTAGAGTCCACAAACAAAGTTCCAAAAGCTATCTTAACCAAGATTGTTCAATTGCATCATCGGGATTGGGTTGATAGGCTTCCAAAGGCTTTGTGGGCATATCAGACCACCTAGAGAAACACCAATGGGCATACCCCTTATGAGCTAGTGTATGGGTAACATGTACTTCTACCAATAGAATTCTAAGTAAGGACCTTTCGTATTTCCACAAAATTGGGATTAAAATTAGATGAGGCTCAGAAACAACGAGCCCTACAATTAAACGAGTTGGATGAGATTAGGCAATATGCTATCCAATGAACAATATTAGTCCAAAATTAGAGGAGCAAGTGGCATGACAAGTTTATTAAGAAGAAACACTTCCAACCTGGTGATTGGGATTTTTTGTTTGACTCCCTATTTAAAACCTTCAAAGGAAAACTTACCACTCGATGGTTGGGTCCTTACAAGGTAGTCACCATGTATGACAATGGGGTTGTGAAAATTAAATCAATTGATGATGGACAAGTCTCCTTTGTAGTAAATGGACACCGACTCAAACTTTATCATAGACCTACTTCCAAAAAAGATTTTCTACAAGTCCTGTCAACTGACAAGGCATTGACCTTACTAGATGGGGAAGTCCCCCCTTGTTCTTGAATGTTTTTTTTATGAATTTTTGACTGCACATATGTAAATAATTTTGAATTTTGTTGATAGACAATTCTAGAGATTTCTGTAGGTATTTATTTCACCATGAGTATACAGTTTCAAGGAGATATAAAGGAAGTATTTTCCTTCAAAATATTGCTATATTTGAACCTTTTTGTTTGCTAATCATCAATTGAATAATGATCTTTTGTAATTAACCACATTTTTGCAAAGATTTCCATCTTTTTTTCTCAAGGCATCTTTAATAGCAGTTGCTCTTAAACCATCACCACTAGATATAAGGAAGTGAAACCTTAACCATCAAACTTAGAGGTTACTCGTACAATTTCCCCAAGAATCCTGAGTAAGTGAGTAAAGTATGTTTATTAAAGAGTAACAAGGAGTTTTGATTAGCAGTTAGCCATGGAAACATAAAAAAAAAGAAGGAAGAAAGTGAGTTGAGCCTAAAGATACCTTTATGTTCTTTCCCAGTGGTACCATCCACTACACACTAAAAATGTTTGATTATATCATATCTTTAGATAGGCTACATTCGCTTTAGTACCCCTTACATCAAGACAATCCCTAAGGGATATATAAAGGAGAGGCATCCTCTAACATAAATACCATCCCAATCTAAAAAAGAAAATAAAAAAAGATTTTTTTTAGAGTTGTCCCCCCATCTTCTTGCACAAATCAATCTTATACTAAAATCTTAAAAGATGGAGGGCCAGTCTTTGAGGGTGTAAGAGGCTAACCCGTCAGGATACTGAATAGGTCTATTGGGAGTGAGTACCGGCCTATGGTATGACTAGGTAAACCCGCCAGAGTACTGAACATGCTTGATGGCAACGGGGCATTCTACCTAGCGAGGATAATAATCTGACAAAAAATAAGAAATTCCTAAATCTTAAACTTGTCCTGATGTACGACATTACTTGTAGACAAAGATGACATGAAGTATGTATGGTTAAGCTTAAGGTTAATGAACTGCATAAATCTGCCATTGGGAACTAACTTTGATACTATCTTGAAATTCTCTCGCCTACCTCTTCTTAACTATATGTAGGATATTATATCCTATAGGTGGGGCCATATTCTAACTGTCTCATCAGACCGATATGTGAAATTTATCTCTACAGTTAAAAAGCTGTAAATCTTTGGTTATTGGGAGAATTGACTGGTTTCCTATATTTTCTATTGTGAGGTGCCACAATAATTAGGAGTGGGGGAGGGGTTTCATGAGCTAACAAATGACAACACTGCCTATCTATAATCCACGAGAAGAATAAGTAGAATATTTGTAAAAAAATATGTGTATTGTTTTCGTGATACAGGCTATTATATCGACAATTATTTTATATTGAAATGCTCATTGTGTGTTATAAACCTGCTGTATATTTCTTCGACAGACCACTTAACTGGTATTTTCTATAGAATGTTCATTATAGACTATGATTACATGCCTTATAATATGTGAGATAGAGGAATGGATTGTTATGATGTGTGAGCACGATGGAAAAACAAGTAATAATGAAACACTCTTATCCTGTCTCTACTCTTGTTCACTATGACTATCAAAAGTGTTTAATACTGAGTGTTATGGATAAAACATCCATTACAAGATGAACAGATTTCATTTCACACAGAAGTATCATATGGACTGTCATATGGAGTGCCATTTGAAATACCATATGGGGTGCCATATGGACGACTGGATGATGTGCCATATGAAGGATCGAATGAGGTGCATACACACAGTAAATGACCACAATTTCAGGTAACCAGGAATCATTTGAATTTATTTGGTTGTTCAGTGGTATGATGATATAGTTAAATGACAATTGAGAGTTAAATTATACAATTTTTAAACACATTTTTATGATCAAATTTCCAAGTCGAAGACTTGGACATTGATCTAACTCCTTCACTCCAAAAGATACTCTTTGAATTCAAAATTGACGCACTCATACTCACACATGGAAACTCGTGTGTGATGAATTCATCAACGAATTCAACTGTTTCCACCTTAGTTGTATTCAAAATTGGAGGGTTAGCTTAAATTAGTGTCTCATTCATTCATTGTGCTCATCCTCTGCCCAATCATGCTTGCCCATTTCCCAATTGCGCTCATCCTCTATCCAATTCCTCTCATCTTCTCTCCTTCGCACTATCACCATGCCCAAACGATATGAGTCGTCCTCTTATGCCGACCTTTTTTCTATCCTCGAGTTCACATAGTGTAGGGAGGTCTTCCTTCACGCAAGGTGGGGACCATTCTTGGCCTATCTATAGGGGCACGATGACAATGTTTGTCTGCAATTCACCCTCAGATTTGATGGAAGGATGGAGCACATGGGGTCTCTGGCCTTCTTAGTCTCTGAGGAGTCAATTGCCTCAACCACAAAGATTCCAAGGGTTGGAGATCTTAGTTCAAACACCACCAGTTGCCATGGGTGAGATACAACAGAGTCTTCAAGCCTGAGTTTCAGAATATTTCTAGAGCTAAGGGATACTCCAAAGGGTGGATTAAATATGATCTAATTAACCCCCTAATAGTCATCACCATAATTATCACTTGTGAAGGTAGATATTATGTTTTTAAATCTTGCCATTTTCGATTATTAGCTCATTTCCAATTCAACAAGCCATTGAATTTTCCATTTTACTTCTTGAAAAGTCTTGAGAAGATGTCTTCCCAAGTAATAAAGAATGTGGCCAATCCTCATAACATCCTATTCCACCATGGCCTCATCAAATTGCTTGTTATAGCTGAGTTGGCAAAACAGGGGAAGACATGGGATGAATTCATTTATCAATTTTCAAACCCCCATCTCACAATAAAGACTAACAAGAAATCACTTGGGTTAGGCACTATTACTCCATCCAAACCCCATTCTCCAAAGACTCCAAACCCTCCTACTCAATCTACACCTCTACCGGAACAAAGACCAAGAAACTTGTTGATACCCCTACAGCCTCATCGGGCAAGAAGACTAAAAATCCTATTGATAACTCTCCAATGCCCTCAACATCTATTGATCCTACACCCAAAAAGTTTCAAGAGGCACTTCAACAATATTTCCATGTAGTCCCTACAAATAGGAGAGGAGCCAATTGGTTCAAAGGAGGATCTTTTCAAAAAAGTACCCGGAATACAAGTGGGAAGCCAAATGTAAAAAACCTAGGCACATCAGACCCTATCCAAGTATCTTCCAATCTTTAAATCCCCCATAAAAGACTTAGGGAATTTTCTTCAGAAGAATTGGAGCCTGATAGAGAAACAAAATCTGAACCCATTTCCCCTCATAAACCCCCTGTTACACCTACCTCACAGATACCTACACCAGATCCCAAAACTAATAGACTCTCTACATCCTTCAAGAGATCCAAGCCCTCCTCTGAGATATCTGATCATACTCTAGCCAT